>VDFB02029857.1:0-67045 GCA_007258455.2 Sequoia sempervirens | reverse complement strand
CATAATCGTTTATGCAATTATATCCATTCATAGTGTAGATTTAATAAGCATACTTGCAATTTGTTTTACTAGAATTAATGAAAGACACATTCAATTAATCCATTACAGATTTTATAGATCAATACACACAAGGAAAATACCATTCACAAATGACACGATTGATGGTTTTAAATTCAGCCCCTTCTATTGAAATTAATCAAATAAGTAGCATTTATGTCCAACAAAATCCACTAGTGTACGAAAAACCATTATCTTTTATGTCACTACTAAACTTGAGAAACTACTATCAAAACTAACTATGTAAAAGATTTAAAAATTCTAACTTAAGGCTACAAATCTAACTTCAATTTTTTGACCTTTACAATGAAGAGAATTATCTAACTTATACAAAATAAAAAACATTGAAAACTCCTCCTAAAACCCCAAATCCACAAAAATAGGGCACCCAGATCCACAATTATAGGGATGCCCATTTAACTTGAGTGTCCACTCAATCAAAAATACATGTGTACGGGAAATGGCTCTTATGTCTTAGCTTGTCGGAGATGATCCATAACTAACTGTTGTGTCCCTATAAAATAGGGCACCTGGAAAGGTTGACTTATGTTGACTTTATTACATTTCAAAAACATAAAATTCTCTTCTTCTACTTGGTCATCTCCTTCGAAACCCATGCTCATCAAAATTGTTGAAAATTTGTTCCAAGACCTCTTCATCAGGTCCTTCAACCCATTCTACCTTAAATATTGATTGCTCAAACTCCCTTGCAGCTACAACAAAATTTTCTCGCAGCTGACTGACATCATTTGTGGCCCACTGAGTATCAAATTTAATGGTCATCATCTTGTTTAGGAGAGTCTCTTCAAGACTATCTCCTTCTTCCATCAACTTTTCTAACCATTTACCCCAATTATCTTTTATTTCGTGTAATGAATTCAATTAATTATTTAGAGGTAAATCCTTGGTTGTGACTTTTGTAACAATCTCTTCGAATATTCCTCTATGTCCACATATATCTTGTTGAGCTTGAGAAGGATTATTTTGTGCTCAATGAGGATTTCAGATCTAAAGGTAAGTATATTAATTGACTTCTTGATATATTTTGGATCCTTGTCACCCAACATCCCTGATTCAATCATTCTTTCCCTGGGAATTTTATTTATGGCTTTCAGCCTTCTCAAGAACCCTCTATACTTTTCTTCTTCTTCCCAAAACATTTGTGCATACTCCTCTATCTGTTTGGCAATGGTGTGCACTTCATTATATTGCTTATATCCTTCCACCAGGAGTTCCTCAATCTTTGTTTTGAGAACATTGAACCAACTATCAAACCATTGAGCCTTCCTTTTTATATTATTCAATTCATCAACCTCCTTATGGCTCATTAACATGACCACCTCTAGCCTTTTACCGATAAAAAAAACATGACCACCTTTGACGATGTTGGCTGCTCCAAGGTTGATTCAGTGATCTCCTTCATAAATCTCTTCACTTGTCCCACTTGAGCTTTTAACTCATCTTTGGCATGTTTTTCTTTTACCATGCTTGATTTTTTTTAAGGTTCCATGATGTTGATGAGTGTCATCTGTTGATTTCTAGTTTGCTTCCCCAAATTAACCATGCTCAATTGGTAGTCAGAAGCCTGCAACTCTCTATCATCCTTATCAATCATTGGGGTTGCAATATCTGCGACCAAATCCTCATCATCTATTAGCCTTGTGGAGTGTACTACTCTTGGCTTATTTTTGGGTTTCATCTTGTCCACTTCTTTCATCATTTCATCTGAGCTTACTGATTGAGCCTCAACCTGTTATCTCTTCTCTAGTTTCAGCCTCAACCAGGTTGGAGCACTTTGTGGGGCTATCATTTGTTGGGTACCATGGGGTGTTGGCTTAGGAGGCAAAGGAAATGAAAGAGTTGTTTTGATCTCTTGTGCAAATGAAACCATTTTTTGCTCAAGCCTTTCTTTATTGGCTTTCTCTTGTTGAAGTTTTTCTCTCTCAACCTTCTCTTTCTCTCGTTTCTCATTTTTAGCTTTAGTTTCTACAATTTTCTTTAGCTCCATCTCCATTTTTTGAGCTTCCTCTTCATTTCTTATCTTTTGCTCTTTCTCTTTCAATCAGGCTTCTTCTTCTTCTCTAGCCACGTCCTGAACAACCTATTTTTTTGAGTTTTCCATAATTTCTCATTGCTTATCTTCAGTCAACACATGTTCAGCTTTAGCCTCCTTCCAAAGAATTCCTTCATCGAATTCCATGTCTCCCTCCTCAAATTCCTCTTAATCTAATTCCATATTTTCTTCCTGTGAAGGAGTCTCTTCAAAATTTGAGGGGAGAGGAGACTTGGTGACTTCTATTATTGGGGCCTTTTGTTGGAAAATGTGCCTCAATCTCACAGCCTGAAACCTCTTGTGAGCAATTTCTTTGAGACTGGTGAGATGTCTGGCCGATCTGCTAGTTGATCCTGAACTGTCACTGTGACCTCCTGAATGTCTTGGCGATCAGAATCTGAAACCTTCGGCGTACCCTTAGACAGTCGGGATGATGTCTCGGTGACGATAGGAAGTCTTGCAGATATCGGCGTGACCTTTGGTCTGTCTGGCCAATGTGGTAATTGGCTTGACTTGCTCCTATCGGTATGAAGTCCTGGTGACTGGGAGATGTTTGGCCGACAGGATAGTCTTTTGGTGTGACTTGGTGTGTTTGGTGTAACCCTTTGCCGAGTGGTCTCACCGACGGTTATACACCAGGAGTCTTCGAAGTGACATAAGGGTTCACTATGAACTCTTGGCGATGGGCGTTTGTCTCACCGATGCTATGGGATGGTCGATATGACTCATGGCGAAAGGTGACTTTGTAGTAACACTTTTGTTTCGGTATGATGTCCTGGCGATCGATGGAGGTCTTGCCGACAAAGGATATACTTGGTGCTTTCGCGGTGACAAAAGACTTTGGTAAGAAGTCTTGGCAACTTGGAGAGTCTCGCCGATAGTCCTCGGTATGACATGTTCGCTCGATGTAAGGTCTCGGCGAAAGTCAAATGTCTTGCCAACTCGGTATGACATGTTCGCCTAGTGTGAGGTCTTGGCAAAAGATGAATGTCTTGCCGACTGTTGGGTGCTTCGGTGAAACTTGAGGAGACTCGGTATAACCTCTTGGTGACAGTTGGATGTCTTAGCGATAGCGTTGGTGGATGAGTTCAACTGAAGGTTGGTGAGAGGTCTCACTGATCATGTCGATGAGGAGACTCTTGCCGATAGATGAATGCCGATACAATGGGTTTCGATATGACTTGAAGGCTCAATGTGATCTCTTAGCGATAGTGATAGTCTCACCGATGTGCATGCTGAGGTTGATGCAACTTGTAAGCTCGATGGAACCTCTTGCCAATGGAGACGACTCTTGGCGACAACATGTAAACGAGTCTTGTGGCATCAGGGAGACACTTTTTGTGTCTGGCCAACATGCGACACAAGTTGATCGCTGTTGACCGAGTGAAGACTGTCTGACGTGGTGCGATGTGGACCAATCTGAGAAAGCAGGATGTGAACCGTTTGCTGTGAAACCGTTGTGACTATTTATGTGTGGAAAGGGAAAACTATATACGAGGAAGTGGAAACATCTTCGTTATGATGATGATGTTGAGCTAGAGATTGCTTTCTGACTGTTGAGAATGAATGCATAAATGTATGTATTGGACGTTCTGGAAGTGAGGGGGCTGATAAGCCAAGAAAGCTGAAGAGTCGACAAGATGTGAAGGTCGAGAGGCTGGCTGGATGGCTGAGGGCCTTGAGGCCTAAATAGAGGAGAAGAGAGAGCTCCTGATCATGAAGCATGTTTTGATTTCTCTTATGTTGATCTGCACTATATATGTGATGGTATTGTAACAGTGTGAAGATCGTTTAGTTTGAGAGGTTGATCAGAAACTGTACAGGGAAATATGTTGCTACCAGATTGTATCCAGAGTGAACAAGATGTAATCTCTAAAAAGGCTAAGAGCCTGAAACTATATTGTAACTTTTTGTTGTTGAATAATACAATGGTTCAAACTTTGGAGAGTGGGGTTTTTTACCCGAAAGGTTTTTCCCCACGTAAAATCTTTGTGTTCTGTTTCCTATAGTATCTTTCATCTGTGTTGTTGCTTGCTGTTGAATTCACATGTGTTTTTCTCATAAGGATTAATGTGGGAAATAACTGTGTTTGTTTCCGCTTTAGGACATAGTAGTACGTGTCTTTGAGGCAACCTAATTGAAATGAAAGTTACCGAAGGCACTACTGTTTGGAGTTAGTATAAGATGTCCTCCAATTTTTCCTTACAAGTGGTATCAGAGCCTTCTTCTAGTTGTTGGTTCTGGGTATTTATCCTGTGAAGATTTCTTAGCTTGATAGGCTGAAAGAAATCTGGAGGAATGGACTGATGTATTGATCCTTTGATGAGTGGAAGTCTTGTGGTAGTCTGAGATATCATGTAGCTTGAAGGATGGTCAAGATGGAAAAGGGAGTTGATCATGTTGTGATCTGTGTCTCCTGGCTGGTAGCGGTATAACCTTGGAGTATGAGGTGGATTTTCTTACTCTGTGGCTATGTAGTAGTAAAGCTTTCATAGTAGGGTGTATGTGTGACAGGCTCCTGGGTGATATGGAGAAGCCTAGGTTGTTTCTCAACTATGGAAGAGAGTGCTTATGCTAGGTGGTTGTTCCTGGTGTTGGAAGGAACTGTTTCCTGTTAACCTCGATTGCTTTAAGGCTATGGAGTTAATCGTTAAGATGATTTGCAAGCTTCTAAAATAGCATTTCTCTCTTTCTTAGATGCATGTACATGTCGCTAGTTCAGATTTGGCCTGTAAGGGGCCTGGATTTCTTGAACTGCTATTTCCTTTTTTAAGGATGATTTGTACTTGCATGGCTTTGTGGTTTTGTAGGTTTTACATGATTAAGCAATACTTGTGGTTTTGTGGAGTTGTTGTTAAGCTATTTTCTAGACTGTGGCTTTTGGGGTAGTGCTGGATGAGATAGTTGCAGTTCTGCATGCATGCCTGGTGCATGGTTTTGAGGAGGTGTGTTTTCTTCTCTGCATGGGAGTGTTGGTACACGATTTGTCACTCAGCATTCTTGTGGTGGTGCTTGTGGGTTCCTTGATTATGGTGCTCATTGTGGACATGATTGGAAAATCAAATTTGGCATGATCTAGTGTTTGAGTCATGTTGTCTATGTGGTTATTCTCTTTGAGATCTCAATTTTGCATTTCCAATGCGATGATGGGTTTGCATGTTTCTGTTGAATGGATCTATGGGTTGTGCAATGTTGCGGGTTGTCTTTACCTACATGGTTACTGTGAGACAACTCGGAAGTGGACTATCTATATCCACGAGGTTGATTCATTATTGGTGCAAAATTTTTAGTTGGCCTTGTCTATGGTCACTTGTGCATTGGTGTGGTGTTTTGAGATGAGAGGATGGATACTATTGAGTACCTGAATAGTCGGTTATGGGAACCTGTAGCAGGTGGTCATGATGCTTGGAGAGCTCGGGTGTCATGTTTCAGTGGGAGTTTAGCGATGACTGTGGATTCATCATGTGGTGGTGAATGGTCTTCTTTAGTGTTGCAGATGTTTCTTGGGAGAGCTCTTAGATCCTGTTGTTGCAAAAGGGTTCTTTTGCATTTGCATGGACATTACTTGAAGATGTGCAACATCTTGGAACCATGGAAGACGCTTGGAGTCTTTGGCTGAGGTGTTGGTGGTGCTTGACAGGTGATGTTTGTTTTTGAGTCTATTTGTTGTATGTCATGGTATACTCTTGTTTGCGCACTGGAGTTTTGGCATTGTGCATTGTACTTGGGACAATGGTGAGGTCACTTGAAGCATGGAATCTCCTATGGGGATGTGTAGATCATGGTATCATGATAAGTTCCTGATTCAGATGATTGGAGCTTTGACAATGGTCTGGTAATTCTTTGTGTATTGGGTGCTTTGATTATTTGCTTTGTACTTCGTGATAGTACAATAATGCAGTTGAAGTTTAACATGAGATGATCGGTTGCTAGTACTCATGGATACATGAAGAATAAGGTGAGGTTGTCTTTCTCTTATGAGAGAAGTGTTATTGCTTGTTATTCTTGGTGAAGTTTTCAGTAGAAAGTCCGAGAAGCCTACACCTTGGTTGAACGTGAGTTCAATAAGAGACCTATGAGGAGATTGCTCTTGGATTAGTCATGATGACTTGTTTATCTTGAAGGAGTATTCTCATTCCCACTCTTGGTCTACTCGGCAGTTTATCTAAAAGGTATTTGGCCCATTATATTTTTTAGATGTATTTTATGATATGGATCTTGAATTACTGTTTAATGATTCTGGAGGATTCATAGTGGAAGTTGTACAGTTTCTTTTATCTCCTTGTTACTAATGAGAATTGGTAGGAGATGATGTATGGGCTGATTTCCTAAAATGGGAAATGAACTAGTTTGATCTTCTTTGAGAGGCTTACATCCATGTTTGTTAAAGATGGTTTGATCTTGGTGATTGAATGGATGGATGTTGTTAAGGTTTTTATTTTAGGATGTGAAGAAGATCATTCTTGACAAAGCTGGATGTTAGAAGTGTATGTAGGAGGATGTTCTATAGGAAGATGATGTACAGAGTTTCTCTCTGTGGCCGTGATGGTTTGTGGTGAGAGAAATGTGTCTTGTAGCATTTTATTGCAGGTTGTGCATATCATTGTGGATATTTCCTTGGTACTACTTAGTTACATTTTCTATGTGCTGAAATTGGTAGACTTGTGATGCCTTTGATCTTTTAGATCTGCATTACTCAGGCAGTGGGAGTTCCTGTATGTGTCTTGTCTTCTTCGACTGGTTGGCACTTGGAGCTTGTATTTGTTGTTAATGAGTTGTTTATTGTTTGGCATAAGTTTACTAATGTTGATACCTGTGAGGTATGTGAGATTGGATGGAATAGCATGAGTTGTGGGTGCTATTTCCAGTCGTGTGGGTTTATCAGTTAGATGGAAGCAGTCGGTCTGATTGTTGTTCTAGCTGATGTTCTATATCTTGTTTCTAGATAATGACTTCACTGTTGTGTTCTGATTGAAGTTTCTAGTTGATATTGCTTTTGTATAGCATTTGAACACAGTGAAGTGGTAGCAGTATCTTGGTGGTGAGATCGCTGGGATCTTTTGCTTGTGTTCGTTGGAATGGTGCTTATACACCTTGGCTTTGTATTCTTCTTCCATAGGTGGCATGTTGGAAGATGACAAGATTGTTTCCTGAAGGTGAACATCTTGGATGTTGGAGCATAATTCTTGATGGAGTATGAGAGCATGTTTGAGATCTATGTGGTTTGCTGGAAGGCTATGATCGCTTGTTTTGCTGGTCAGCTGAGCTGCAATTGTGCCTCGGCTCCTTGTTACGCATTGTCATGTCGCTATCTCAGGGAATTATGATGATTGGGTCTCTTGGAGGTTGCAGTGGGTCTAACTGGTAGAGCTAGTGTGATCTTAGTTTCTGGTTGCTTTGGAGGTGCCTGTGTGATCTTCATCAAGTGCGAGATTGTTGGAATTGTATGCCTCAATCCCACAGGCTAAAACTTCTTATGAGCAATTTCGGTGAGACTGGTGAGATGTCTAGCTCTATCTACTAGCTGATCCTCGAATCGCCGCCAGACTTCAATGTCTTGGCGATCGCATTGAAACCTTCTGCACTTTAGATTAAGCTCCGGGATGATGTCTCTATGGACAATAGGAAGTCTTACACATCTAATGGCACCTTTGGTCCGTCACGCATGTGGTAACTGTAACTTGACTGCTCCTATCAAGATGAAGTCCTAGTGACTAGAGATGTCCTCGGGCCTAATCGATAGTCTTTGGTGTGACTTCTGTGTGTTCGGTGTAACCCCACCGAAAGGGGTTGGTCTCACCCCACCGCTATACACTCAGGAGTCTTCTAAAGTGACATAAGGGGCTCAAGCAGGAACTCTCAAGGGCTTTGGTCTCTAATTTCCGGATGCCATGTGGGGATGATCTAGATGACTTCATGGCTTAAAGGCAGACTTTGAAGCAAACAATTTTGTTTTGGTATATGATGTTCACATTCCATGAAGGTCTCAACGACAAAAGGATACTGGGTGCTTTCACATGACAAAAGAATTTTGGTGAAGTCTCACACTTGGAGAGTCTCACGATAGTTCTCCCTAAGATGACACCACAAGGTCTTATGAAATTCAAATATTTGATGACTTGAGGATTTATGATCCTGAGGAGACTCCCAGAGCACCATAATTGATATCTCAGATGGCAGATGAGTTCCCAATCAGAGGCTCATGAGAGGTCTCACCGGACAAGAGGACTCTTGCCGAGTGATGAATGCCGACAAGCAATGGTTTCTGCAGATGACTTCAGGCCTATGATCTCCTAATGCATAGCGCATAGTTCACCGAGCGTGCTGAGGTCGATGCAACTTGTAAGTTTCCCAAGGAACTTCTTGCCGAGTGGGAGACAACTTCTTGGCAAATAACATGTAAACGTGGTCTGTGGCATCGGTATACTTCGCGTTCCCCACCTATTACGTAAACAAGTTGATCACTGTTGACCAAGTGAAGACTATCCGACGTAGTGAGATGTGGACCAATCCGAGAAAGTAGGATGTGAACTGTTTGCTGTGAAACCGTTACGACCGTTTCTATGTGGAAAGGGAAAACTCTACACGAGGAATTGGAAACATCTTCATTATGATGATGATGCTGAGCTAGAGATTGCTTTATGACTGTTGAGAATGAATGCATATATGTATGCATTGGACGTTCTGGAAGTGAGGGGGCTGATAAGCCAAGAAAGCTGAAGAGCCGACGAGATGTGAAGGTTGAGAGGCTAGCCAAATGGTCGAGGGCCTTGAGGCCTAAACAGAGGAGAAGAGAGAGCTCCTGATCATGAAGCATGTTTTTATTTCTCTTATGTTGATCTACACTATATATGTGATGGTATTGTAGTAGTGCGAAGATCATTTAGTTTGAGAGGTTGATCAAAAACTGTACAGCGAAATCTGTTGCTACCAGATTGTATCCATAATGAACAAGATGTAATCTCTGAAAAGGCTAAGAGCCTGAAACTGTATTGTAACTTTTTGTTGTTGAATAATACAATGGCTCAAACTTTGGAGAGTGGGGTTTTTTACTCGAAAGGGTTTTCCCTACGTGAAATCTTTGTCTTCTGTTTCCTATAGTATCTTTCATCTATGTTATTGCTTGCTGTTGAATTCACATGTGTTTTTCTCATAAGGATTAATGTGGGAAATAACTGTGTTTGTTTTCGCTTTAGGACATAGTAGTACGTGTCTTTGAGGCAATCTAATTGAAATGAAAGTGACTGAAGGCACTATTGTTTGGAGTTAGTATAAGATGTCCTCCAATTTTTCCTTACACCTTTACCTCTTTAGTAGTTATCATCTCAATTGTTAAAGGCAAACTAGAAGGACCTTCATCAGTTGTTGCCTTAGTGGCTAGTGCTGAAGTAGTAGAAGTAACCACTTGAGTAGTTTCGGTTGTTGGGTATATCATGGTAATAGGTTGAGCACCCAACCTTGATACTACTCCTGGAGAAGTAGCTTCAAAAGTGATAGTGGAATTTTGAAAATCCTCCACAACATTCTCAATTGTTGGTTTTGATTCTTCCACTTGAGCATTATTCTTTTTGAGTCTCTTGTATTTCTCTGGTTCAATAGTTGAAGATGATTCAACCTATGAATCCTTTCTCTTTCTTGTGGTTTTTCCTTAAGGTTGGTTGATGCGTAAGTCAATCCACTTTAACCTCCTATCAATAATCACCTATGAAACCTTGTTTATATTAAACTCTTCTTTCTCCATCTAGTTGATGGGCTCCAAAACTCTTGTTGGAATTTCATCTATAATATTGAAGTCCCTCATCTGAGGGATAGTTAACCTTTCATATCCTTTTTTCCTTACCTCAAGTTGATCTTGAATATCTACCCAAAAGTCCTCAAGGTGATGCTCATGATAAGGGAACAAAGATGCATACAGACCAGTCATCTTCCCCTTTGGGTCAAAATTCTTCCTTGCCCCATAAAACTTTAGATTGTGAGCTTGGAACTCCTTTGTTTTTGTTTTGGCTACTATTGTTGTTGAACATGAGTAAAAACCTAACTCAAGGGGAATGTGTGACAACCTGCTTTGTTCTTGCTTGCGAAATTTGCATTCACCTTCACTACCTGATGGGAGAATTCCATCATAATTATATTATAACTACAAAACTTTGGTAACTTGAACGGAGTCTTATCAAAACCAAATAATCTTATGTAGGTGTCCCTGGGATATTAGATAAACCAATTCCCCTGTTTTCCTATAAATGCCATTACTTCCTTAGTTAACCAAAAACTAATAACTCTCGTCAATTGATTGATAACAAAAGACAAGAAGGAATCATTTACTCTCCTAAAGTGTTTCTCCACCTCGATCTCCAATTGATCATAATATTTCCAGACTTTATTCTCACCAGGTGCTTCCCCAAGGACTCCTATTGTGTTCAAGCCTCATAAGTTCCCCATTCTAGCAACACAATGGATAACATAAGAACTCGTATAAAATACCTTGGTGTCCTTCACCTTGGTGATTTGATCATGAATGGTAGTAGATACCATTTTCCCCAAGTCCAAGTATTGTTTCCTATCAAGAATAATTTGAATAAAAGAGAACATCCAAGTTTCAAATGCATGCGAGTCTTCCTTCCCAAACGCTCTAGACAATAGTGTGATGATCTCCCCTACTTATGAAGAGAAGTCAGACCTCTTAGGTTTGGTGGGTAGTTTGTTTATTGACTTTTTCTTTGCTTTTAACCACCTCTTATTTATATATTTCTTATTGTCCTCCACATCTGCTTTATACTACTATAATGCCTCATCCTCTGTCATGATTTTGATGTTGGGATTGGGAGGTAGGTTAAAGAGTAGCCTTATTATCATTCCTAGTGTTAGATCAATAATTTCAATCCCCCAAGGATCAATACATTTCCTTTGAACTGGGTTATATGCATGTGCAATAGGTAATATGAACTCAGGACATTGCACAACTATTGGAAATGAAGCCACATGTGCCAATCCTAAATTAGCAATTTTCTTATCCCTCAGACTGAAATCTTCTAGGAAAGTATCTTTGACAATTTTCTTGAGGTCAATATGGCCAACCAATGTATCACTTATGCTCATCAAATCTAACCCAAACTTTGATACCACAGGAACTCCCTGATACTTATACTTCACAGTGAGTGAAAGTTGTCCTGGCTTCAATTTCTTGGCCTTTTGTTTTTTGGTACCTTCTCGGCATCAATATATCCCTCTTAATCAAACATTTATCTAACCTATAATAACAATATTCAATAGGCAAAGGGAAAGATTTAAATGAATCAAGTATTAAATGCACCCCACATTTTAGCTTGAAAGGAGTACTCATTTGCCAGATATCTCTCTCAATTTTGGGAGTCAGGATCAGGATGGAACCTAGAATATGAACATTACTAAACCCTATTAACAGACGGTCAAACATCAAATTCGATTTGGAACCTAGCACTAGATCAATCCATTTGGAACAGGTAAGGTTTCGTTCCAAGTTTTGATCTCGCAACAAGGGCGGAAGTTGGAGTTAGAATGACTCCAGGAATGCGAACTCCTCTTCATGCAAGGTTATGGTTTCATTTTGAGTTCTAATCTCGCAACAAGGGTTTGGTTCTTCCTTGAGGTTGATTGATGCATAAGTCAATCCGCTTTAAGCTCCTATCAATAACCACTTGTGAAACCTTGTTTATATCAAACTCTTCTTTCTCCATCTAGTTGATGGGCTCCAAAACTCTTGTTGCAATTTCATCTACCTCATATTGAGGATCAAGGGCGATGCCATCATTCGATATCCCTTAGGGTATATCCTCCTTAATATTGAAGTATCTCATTTGAGGGATAGTCAACCTTTCATAGCCTTTCTTCCTTAGCTTAAATCGATCTTGAAGATCGGCCTAGAAGTCCTCAAGGTGATGCTCATGATAAGGGAACAAAGATGCATACAAACCATTCATCTTCCCCTTTGGGTCAAAATTATTCCTTGCCTCATAAGACTTTAGATTGCGAACTTGGAACTTCTCTGTTGTTGTTTTGGCTACTAGTGCTATTGAACACAAGTAAAAACCTAACTCAAGGGGGAACGTGTGACAACCCGCTTTGTGCTTGCTTGCGAACTTTGCATTCACCTCCACTGCTTAACGAGAAAATTCCATCAAAATTATCTTATTAATGCAACTCTTTGGCAACTTGAACAGAGTCTTATCAAAACCAAACAATCTTATGTAGGCGGCCCTAGGATATTGGATAAACCAATTCCCCCATTCTCCTATAAATGTCATGGCTTCCTTAGTTAACTAGAAACCAATATCCCTCATCAATTGATTGATAACAACATTCAAGAAGGCATCACTTACTCTCTTGAAGTGTTTCTTTGACTTCTTGAGCTCCAATTGATCATAATATTTCCAAACTTTATTCTCATTGGGTGCTTCCCCAAGGACCCCTACTGTGTTCAGGCCTGGGAAGTTCCCCATTCTAGTAGCACAATAGATAAAATAAGAAATCATATAAAATACCTTGGTGTCCTTCACCTTGGTGATTTGATCATGAATGGCATTAGATACCATTTTCCCCCAGTCCAAGTATTATCAAGAATAATTTGAATAAAAGAGAACATCTAGGTTTCAAATGCATGTGAACATTCTCAAACACTCTGGACAATAGTGTGATGATCTCCCCTACTTTCGAAGAGAAGTCAAACCTCTTAAGCTTGGTGGGTAGTTTGCTTATTGAATTTTTATTTATTTTCAACCACCTCTTATTTATATATCTCTTATTGCCATCCACATCCGCTTCATACTACTACAATGCCTCAACCTTTGTCATGATTTTGAGGTTGGGATGGGGAGGTAGGTCAAAGAGTAGCCTTTTCATTCCCGGTGTTAGATCAATAATTTTAGTCCCCCAAGGATCAATACATTTCCTTTGAACTAGGTTATATGCATGTGCAACAACTAATATGAACTCAAGACATTGCGCAACTATTGGAAATGAAGCCACATGTTCCAATCCTAAATTATCAATTTTCTTAGCGCTCAGACTGGCATCTTCTATGAAATTATCTTTGACAAATTGCTTGAGGTCAATATGGCCAACCAATGTATCAATTATTCTCATCAAATCTGACCCAAAATTTGATACCACAAGAACTCCCTGGTACTTATACTTCATGGTGAGTGGAAGTTGTTCTAGCTTTAGTTTCTTGGCATTTTGTTCTTTTGGTACCTCATCGGCACCAATATCTCCCTTTGAATAAGAAATTTATCTAACCTGTAGTAACAATATTCATTACGCAAAGGGAAAGATTGAAATGAATCAAATATTAAATGCACCCTACATTTTAGCTTGAAAGGAGTACTCATTTTCTAGATATCTCTATTATTTTTGGGAGTTAGGATCAAGATGAAACTTGGAATATGAACATTACTAAACCTTATTAACAAATAGTCGGACATCAGAGTTGGGGTGGAACCTAGCACTAGATCAATCCATTTAGAATAGGTAAGGTTTAATTTTGAGTTCCAATCTTGCAACAAGGGAGAAATTCGAAGTCAAAACAACACCAAGAATGAGAACTCCTCTTCGTGCAAGGTTTTGGTTTGTTCTGAGTTTCAATCCCCCAATAAGGGTAGAGGTTAGAATCAAAATGATACTAGGAACAAGAACCATATGAGGGTGCAAAGTTGGGGTTCTATTTCAGAACTTGATCCCAAAACATGTGCAGAAGTCAGAATTGGAATGACATCAAGCACGTGGGTGATGAGGCAATTTTCAACAAGTTTACTAAACCTTCAGAAATTGAGATCAGGATTGACTCAAACATTAGAACCCTCCTAAAGGTCGATCGTAGACTTAGTCAATTTAGTTATTTCGGGGGTCAGACGCGGGGGAGAATGGAGGATTCAAACTCATATTTGGATTTACATGGCTTGAAGATTTTAAAATTTTGAAGGATTGACCCAGTTGTATGGAAACCCTAGGTGACCTAGGGAACGACGAAATGAAGAAACCTGCCCATAAAATGTGATAAAAACCAATAGAAAAATAAAGAAAAACATGACACGAGCAAACCAAACAACAAAAAGAAAAAACAAACAAATGAGCAAAATAAACAAGTAAAGGAAAAAATGAAACAAGCAAAGGAAGAAATAAAAAACCCTACCTCGAAGGAAACACGATGGCAAGACAAGGAATGCACAGAGAAGGCCTTGAAGCTCAAACCCACATCCTATCAATTGCTTTGTTTTGGATCTTACTCATGTAAATGAGAAGCAATATATATATATATATATATATATATATATGGGTCTCACACATGTGAAGCGACCCATCATTAATACAGGTAGTTCGGGCATCGGGATCAGGATTGAATCCGACAAGTAAACCAGTGCAAAAATCCCAAAGGCAAGGTGAAAATTGGGATCAGGAATGCACTCGATACACGAGCCTTCAAAAAGTGCAAGGTTCTAGTTCCAATCTGAAACCCGAACCCAACAAGAAAAAGCACAAATGGATGCAGAAATGGGATTAGGTCAAAACCAAGAACAAGAACCTTGTAAAGGTGTAAGGTTCCAATTTTGGTCTGAAATCCAATTCCAAAAAAGAAAAAGGAAAACCAACAAGCGATGATTAGGGTCGGGATGGAACAAGGAAGGTGAAGCCTTGCAAGGAGTGAAGTTCAAGTTCCAACCTGAATCCTGAATCCGATAGGCAAAAACAAGGAAAGGAAAAAAATGTGGGGATCAAATTCAGAATAGAGAGAACATAAACCTTGCAGGTTCAAAGTTCTTGTTCTAGTCCAAAACCCGAACTTGACAAGAACACAAGAAAACAAGGCCTAGAAAAATACAACTCCCAAAGCCAGAACAAAAACATAAGGAACAAAGAGCAATGAGGGGGACCCATTTTAGCTAAAAGAAGAAAATGGGGTGGTTATGCAAGGCATAATAGTGTGGTTATTGCGATAGATACTGTGCATTCTATGCCTTCCTCAAGGGAGAAGGCTATGTTTATTAAGTTGGACATGGCCAAAGCCTATGAATATGTCAAATGGGATTTTCTACAAGATTTTGAGGGCATTTGGATTTTCTAGTACCTGGATTGATTTGGTTATGAGTTGTGTCACTTCCTCATCCTTCTATGTGTTGGTCAATGGAGATCCTTCTAAGCTTTTTGGGGCTTCCAAGGGCCTACAACAAGGGGATCCTTTATCACCATTCTTATTCATCTTGATGGTTGAGGGGCTTGGGAGATTTATTAGATCCCATGTGGAGCCTGGGCTCATTAAGGGTTGATGTTGGGGCCATAATCTTCTCTCCCAATCTCACTTGAAGTTTGTGGATGACACAACTTTGATGGGATTAGCTAGAGTGGATGAAGCAGTCAATTTGAGGAGGGCCTTAGATTATTATTTGGCTTCTTCGAGATAGAGCATCAATGAGGGTAAATCCTCAATATATTTCTTTAATACCCCTAAGATCATTCAACATAGAATTGCTATGATTCTTAGGTTCTAGATTGATTCGCTGCCCTTTGTTTATCTCTATATTCCTTTTGCTATGCGCACACTTCCAAGGTTGTTTTAGCATGATGTTATTGAGAAATTTCATAAAAAGGTCAGTCACTAGACTTGTAGGTGGCTCTCTACGGTTGGTAGAGTTACTCTTTTGAAGTTTGTGATTCAGGATCTCTCGTTCTATAGTTGCTTTATGTTATCTACCGCTGCTAGCTTTCTCAACGACTTTGAGTGTCTATGTCATTAGTTTCTTTGGTCTAGTAATAGCTTCTCAAGGAAGTGGAGCTTGGTTAAGTGGGAGGATGTGTGTCAGTTAAAACAAGAAGGTGGTCTTGGTTTACGACAGGCTGATTTGAATGGGTAAGCTCTAGCGGCTAAACTTTATTGGAATTGGTGTTCTCAACAATAGTAGACTTGGGCTAAGATCCTCACCTCAAAATATCTTGGGAGTGTGGAGAGTGTGGATGTGCCTAGATACAATCTTTTGGGTGAAGGTTTTATGGTTTAGAGTACTCTAAAAAGGGGAGCTAAGTTGATTAAGCAAGGCTTGTTTTGGATTTACAACAAAAGGTCAGAGGCTCTCTTTTGGTATGATTCTTGGGACAAGAATCCTCCTATTTTGAAAAAAACATCCTCACTTACAGGAGTTATGTAGGGTTTTTTTGGAGGTTGACTGGAGTCGTGTTGAGGACTTCAAAACCCCTTAGGTTCTTAGGCAAGCTACTATGTATTGGTGGAAGGACCTGCAGGAGTGGCTTCCTGGGGGCTTGATAGAGGATCGTTAGGAGATTACTTGCATTCTTCCTAATAGATTTTGTGATTCTCTTTTGGAGAGGGATGTTCTAGTCTAGGGTCATGACTAGAAAGACAAGTTTTTTGTTGCCTTTGGTTATCAGGTGCAAGATAAACAAATTTTTAAAGGAGTGGGGGTCACTTGGTGGAAGCAAATTTGGAATAAATTCTCTTGGCCCAAGTGCAATTTCTTCTCTTGTCTCATGATGCACAATAGATTCCTGACCTGGGAGAATCTTTGGAAGCACAGTTTTCAGGGCCCCTCTATGTGTGTGTTGTGCTCTAATAATGATGAGAACACTTCTCATCTTTTTTTCAGTGTTATTTTGTTAGGGAGATTTGGCATTTTTAGTGGGATGCCTAGAATCAACCATGCAGGCATGCCTCTTCTTTGGATTATTTCTGGATTAGGTTGGGGAGTTCTCTTGCTAAAAATTCTTCCCTCCACATTGCTTGGACAATTGGTCCCAACTCGCTTATTTGGCATATTTGGTTGGAGCGTAACCACAAGAATTTTTTAGATAAGAAGCTTCAGGTGAGGCAAGTTTGGATGAGAATTTTGGAGGTTAATTAGGAGACTTTAGCGACCAAGTGTGATTTTTTGGTCCTTGTGGTTCTTGGAGAGATGGGGGTGGTTAGGAGTTTTGGGCTTTCTGTTTGTGATAGGGGTGGGCCTGGATATGGTTTGGGTTAAAATACTAGAGGGAAGGTTTTGAGGGATAGTCATTGAAGGCCTCCTCCTCTTGGGGTGCTGAAGATTAATACTAATGGGTCCTCTAGAGGTAATCTCAGTCATGCTGGGGTGGGGGGCATTGGAAGAGATAGTTCTAGAGTTGTAGAGTTTTTCTTCTTAGAATATAGAGGTTAGCACTCCAATAATTTCATGGAGACTTTGGCTATTCTCTTGGCTTTGAAAAGGGCCTGTGCCCTTGGGTGGAGAAGGATAATTTGTGAGTCTAATTCTTAGATTGTGATTGACTTGCTAAATAAATGACAATTGGAGGAGGTGAATTGGCAGTTGGCTATTGTGGTTCAACAAGTTATCTCTTTGGGTGAAGTGCTGGATTCTATCACCTTCTGCCATATCCCACAAGAGTGGAATAAGGTGGCTAATGGCTTGGCTAAATAGGCATCTAAGTGGAGGGGAGATTGGAAGGTGGAAGATTGGGGTGGCCTTTCTGAGGATCTGTTGCAGGAGCTAGAGGAGCTAGTGACAAAGGATATGAGATGTTTCTTGGGTGTTGCTTGATTGCTCTTTGGTTGGATTTGGGCCTTGGGTGGGGCTAGTTGCACTTTTTGGCTTTGTATTGCTTTTCTAATTCAATAATGTTCTTACCATATTTTTATTAAAAAAATTGCAAACTTGGATGTGTTGGTAGTTCAAAGATTCCATACAAAAGGTAACCATTATGACTGCTATGTAAGTAAAAGTCATGTTTGGGATGCATTAAAATATAAAATCATGTTTGGGATGCATTAAAGGTAACCATTATGACTGCTATGTAAGTAAAAGTCATGTTTGGGATGCATTACAATATAAAATCACATATGACACGTACTACAAAGATGTTGAGGTAGATTTTGCATCACTTGAACAACTCCCAGATACAAGTACAAACATTTCCAATATGCTTCATACCATTAATGCCAACAATGAAAATATGGTGGCAACAAATATTGCATCTATATTTTTTGAGGATGAACCTGATGATGAAATAACTCACTCCTCGTCATTTACGGTTAAATTACCAAATAAATGCCATGAGATAGAAATCATCAAAGAAACATTGCAAGTTATAAGAGATGAAAATGACACCATTATTGATTGGCCACAACTTGAATCCTCTCCAATAAATGAACATAATACTGAGGGCCTTTTAGACATGGATTTTCCTTCACTCTTTCCAAAGGGTATTGCACTACAATTGCAACCTCGTTATAGACAAGTTGAAATGCATGAATATGTGTTGAACTTAATAAGGTTTCATGATAATAGATTTGGAAGCCATCCAAGAGTTAGATATTTTTTTTTGAACCTTTCGATGTGCCACCGAAGCCAAGGTGTTGCCTCTATTTTTGTCTAGAAAAATGCATAGGATTGCATACCAATCACCATTGATAGTCTTTGTCTCCATATACAACAATTGCCTAACACTCAACTAGCTGAACAATTGATGCATTTTGGATCTTCCTTGAGATGTACTTGAGCATATTGGAATAAGTTTAATGGTGAAATTTTGAACATGATAAACCAAATAGGTTCCCCCACGCTTTTCTTCACATTAAGTGTTGTAGATACTAAATGACCTAATCTACACCAACTATTTTCTAAGGGCACAACATCAAGAACAAAAAGTTATAAAGATCGCATAGATAAAATTATTAATAACCCACATACCACATCCTTGTACTTGCATCAACACTTCACAATATTTCGTGAAGAAGTCTTAGAGAAGTTTTTTTGTGCATCTGGCTATTGGTATATATATGAATGGAAACATCGAGGTCTTCACATGTACATGGATTCCTTTGGCTTGAAGGTGCACCAAACATGTACAAACTTTCCTAGAGCAATCATGCAAATGTAGAAATAGCAAAAACATTTTTTGAAAAATATGCTAGTGAATGGAACCCTCATACTCTAGCCAACAAAAACAACACACGACATTGATCTTCGCAAGATGATCCATGCTTACTAAGAACACCTAAAATCTTCTCTACAAATATGCTTGTTGACTATGAAGAATTGATCAATTGTGTCTAAAGACACACCAAATGTTCTGAATCAATGTGCCTTCACAAAAAAGGCAAAAACCTAGAGTGTCATTATAGGGCTCATTGGCCTGAATGTGCTAACTCTTCTTTGTCCTGCGATGAAAATGGGGAAAAAAGCTTTTCCCCTGCACGTAATGGTGATAGGTTGAATATACATAGTCCATAAATGATTTCCATATGGAGAGCCAATATGGATTATCAACCTATCATTTCAAAAATGCTTGTTTTAAAATACATTACAAAATATGCATCGAAGGCAAAAAGAAAATCTAAAAGTTGTATTGATATGTTGACACACATATGTAGAAATCAAACATTAGAAGACCAAGCTCTCACAACATACAAAAAAATCATGTCTGACATTATTGCAAGCCATGATATAGGTGCACAAGAAACATGCCATATGCTACAAAAGTTGCCATTGTTGTATGCAATCACGAGTTTATGACACTTAATGTTGGTTGAAAAGTGTTCCATCAAATTAGAACAAACCCAAATGAAAATACTTTGCAGTTGAGTTATCTCCAATCGTACATACAATGTCCTCTTCAAATGGAGATAATAATAGTCATTGAATCTACACAAGATCATTTTCATTTTCTTCCAAATGCAAAGGCTGCAAGTGGAAAGAAAGGAAACAAAAGGCAATTATCAGTGTCTTTTTTCGATTTAGTGCTATTCTAAAGGAGTGTTCAAAACATTTTGAGAAATTTTGTTGGAGTGAACTACTTCTATACAAGCATTTCCATAACATTGTCACAAACATAGGTGTCAACAAAGAAATAATTGTTTCAAATTGGAAGGAAATGAATACATAAATATTTTGTGTGGCATATTGATCGCGTAATCGATACAAAGGTTAATCATGAAGAGGAAGAGGAAAAAGAAAATGAAATAGATATAGGAAATACAATAAAAATGAATGAATGGAAGTTGTTATTGCAAATGGGTATTGCTAGTGTTGGAAATCTTATTTCCCTTGAAATGCTTGGAAGACATGACTTTGACATTATCAACAAGTGAGATGAGCGTACAATACCTCAAAATTTACATGACACTGCAAAACATTTCATAAGCACAAATAAGATGTCCCAGCAAGATGCCCAAACAACATTTGAATTTAATGATCTCCCATATCCACTCTCTCCCAAACAACAACTCACTCTTACCATTGTTCTAAAACATTGCAATGATAGTTCATTCGATAAACCCTTACACATGATCATACAAGGAATAACCGGTACATGAAAATCCTATCTTATTCATTGCATTAGAAATTCACTTTGCAATTTAGTATCAAAAGAATATAGCCCACTCCTTGTTGTTGTTCCTATAGGAATCACAACATTCAACATACATGCATGGACTATCCATTCAACCCTAAAGATTCCAATAAAAGAAATACAACCATTGAAGGGTCAGTCACTTAAAGTTTTTCAATAGGATATGAGACACACAAAATACCTCCTTATTGATGAGATGAGCTTCATAGGCCCAAAATTACTCTTGAAAATAGATAGTAGGCTACGTGAAGCTTTCACCCACCAACAACACTTGTGTTTCAGTGGGACATCTACCATTCTTGTAGGTGACTTGGCATAACTACCCCTGTTATGGATAAACCTATCTACGCATCACATTCAAATGTGAAAGACCTATGTGAACAATTCAATATAATTATTACATTAGAAATAATTTTCTGTCAACAGGAGGACACTCAAATGCAAATTGAATTCTGACAAACTCTACAAAACATTCGTAATCTAGAGCCAACTGAACAAGGTTGAGAACTACTAATGAATCACACAAACACATTACTATTAAACAATGATAAAAAATATTTTGACCAATCAACGCACCTATTTCCTACCAATGATTTAGTTGGAACACACAACAAAAAATGCTTCAACTGCTAAATCTTCCTATTGCACTTAGTGTTGCAATAAAAACAACCACAAAATCAAACATCGATAATGTTGCTGACCAACTTCCCCAAGAACTCCTGCTTTGTAGAGGCCAATGCATCATGTTAACTACAAACTTGTGGATTCAAATGGGCCTTGTCAATGGGTCTCTTGGAGAGGTCTTAGATATTGTCTACACAGTTACCTCTAAACCACTAGATTTACCATTGTATGTAGTAGTAAAATTTGACTTACAATGGTCCACCTTGGAATGTAAATGCCCCAACAACTATACCAATAACACCTATATATCTAGGTACTCATAGACAAATACCACTATGCATGGCATGGGCAATTACCATACATAAATCCCAAGGATTAACACTCAACAAAGCAACAATTTATATAGGTAAAAAAGAAAGACAAGGCTTAACTTTTACAAATATATCTAGAGTGAAATAAATAAATGGCCTTAGGATATATCCACCATTTTCCTTTGATCGATATTCAAGAATGAAAAATAATCCATATACAATTATCAAGAAAAAAGAAGAGTTTCGACTACATCTTCTCTCATTATGATGAGTGTAGGCACACATATGGAATTTCACCCTTCTCTGCATAAACTTTATTTGTTTTATTTTTCTTACCATCTTCATATAATACAAATTACTATTTGTATACTTACACACAACTTCATTACATGCAGGTGGATGTTCTAAATTCACATACTTTTGCAACAACTGCTTTGATCATGCTACCAATATATTATTTTCTAACCAACAACTACTTTCACTTTTAATGCAACTTTTACCATTTAGATAATGTTAGCCTTGCATTTGTGATGTGGGTCCACTAACTTTTTCTTTGACTGTGTAGGAAAATTAAAAAAAATAGGAAAAAAAGTATGTGCCAGATCATTCCATATTAGCACATGGAACCATCAAATAGAAAATCACCACAAGTTGAAATAGCTACAAATCTTTTGTTCAATTTTCAATCTCCAAATATGTAATAGAGACATCTTGTAAATTTTGCAAATCACAACTAAACTTGTTGCAAATCTTTTATTTAGTTTCTAATCTCCAAAATATTTATTACAGACAGTTCGTATATAATGCAAACAAAAATGTATATATTTTACACTACTCTTCCTTTCCATATTTACTTTTATATATTTTTCTATCAACATAACCCTTGCACCCTTGATATAAGTGCTAGTTTATATACCACATATAAGAACCTTAATAAAAAAAAATGGAACATTCACTATTTCCACATGAGGATATAACCACCTTCCCAAATTTATTTTGAATTTACTTAGTATTATTTCTCAGTGTATGACTAATAAAAAAAAAAAAAACACTATGGATATATAAAGAGGTTTGTGGTAGATACAAAAATGGTAACAGAAATTTTGTTGGGTAGAGGTTTGTGGTAGATACAAAAATGGTAACAGAAATTTTGTTGGGTAGATAGATTGGATGCTAAAGGTAAGTTTGTAATAATAATAATAATTATCGCAAAATCCAGTGTCATTTCGTTAGCAAAATTGAGCTGACTGCCCTTTAGCTTCATATAATAAATCTCTGCGCTCTCTTAAGCCTAAAGCCCATTTTGGGGTGCTTCCTGAACGGTGGTTGTATTCATTCATCAGAGAGATTCCATGCTCAGTGCTCAACGTGTAAGTTCTCAATCCTTAACATGTGTTTAATAAAACAGTCTATCTTAACAACCAATCGGTTACTGCTTAACACGAGCAGCCAAACTATGGTCTATCTGTAAATCAGAAAATTGCATCAAACTCCAAAAAGGCTATCAGAAGATCGGCCTGTTGATTTGGGTTCCTTGCCTTTGTAATATTAAGGCAAGATGCATTCAAAATTCAACGGGGGATTCTCACCTGTTTACTGGAGGGTTAGTACGAGAATCTGTGGCCCTTTCCCCTGGATTGTCACTGCCGTCAAGCATCCAACACAAGTATAACCTGATATGGATTACATGGAGATTTAAATCTATCATCAGCCTTCGTTGAATAAAATTTCATTGCTGTAATGGATGAATGGGTTTGGTCTTGTGGGACAGTAGAAGAAGATGAACGGCCCATTTCTCATTTTTAGACGAGTTAAGGTAATTTTGATAGAAGATAGATTCATTAATTTGGAAGTAATCCATGTTCTGCTTAGACTAACTCTTTATAATCTTTATGGGAATCACTGCCTTTTTGTTTTAACTTAGACATCTGATTAGGTGCTTAAGGAATTTATATTAGATTCATGCTCTTGCATTCAATGCTATTACTTTATTAATTGTTTGATAATACAAAACCAGTAAAAGGAAGCCCTTGTTCAGATTTGGGGATTTGGTTTATCAGGTTTATATTATTCATCACATGCGCCATACCAAACCCTATTTAAATGGGACTGTTTAGATGCCTGTAACATTCATAAAAATCCTCCTTTTTGCAGATTTACTTTTCGTAATTCCAAGATTAGTAGTAATAAGCCAATCCATGTAGTTGCGAAATCTAGTGATTCATGCCGTACTGCACTATTTCACTTGATTAAAATGGATTGAGTGCAATAGCACAATCTGCTTATTGTGATCCAATGGAAGTTAAAATGCAGATAAATACCATGTGACATTATTCATTAGGTCATGTGAATGAGTAGTGGGTTCATTCAAAAGGAGATTGTGCAATTGCTTCTTGAAAGGTGGGCTGTTTCCTACCTTATTTCTTACCAACACGTGGATCATAAATAATTGATATTTCTTTGTTGATTCTATAGCTGTAACTATTTTGTGATGTGTCTTTACTATGTTTTTTGATCTTCCTGCTTTTCATGTATTGGAACAAATTGGTTAATTGAGGATTTGGATTTAGGTTGTCCACAAGGATACACTAGTATAAAAGTGACTACTTTGAAGGTATATTTAGATTTAATAATGGTGTATCATTGTGTCAATCATGATTTTTTAAAGGGAAAATCTGTAAATGATGGAATTCCTAAGCTAGGAAGAAAAGTGGTAGCTAATTGCAGGTCATCCTCCATATAAAATCAACCATAAATTGCTGTTATGAACATGCTAGTTTTATAAATTTGTAATCTCAAACTCAAAGCAGTGAAGATACAACGATGATGGTTTTGCTTGCATTTTTCACGTGCTTGAAAGTTGAATGCATGAATTTTTTCTGATGCTATATTCTAATATGATCTGTATATGTTATGGATAGAAGTTTGGGATATAATCATTAATAACTATCTAGATGTTGTTTGCACATATTTATCAGTTATGAGCTCATCTGCATTATCTTTGATTCAAGTGATCAATAATGTCAACTTTTCTGTCACCTTACTGTGCCTCAAACTTAAAACTCATTGACTAAGGTGTATTGATCAAATCCTTTGTGAGTCTCTGATTGTGACCAAAGGAAATCAGCCTACTTTGGATTATAAATTCATTGTCTCACAAGCTATGATAATAACAAAGTTAATGTTCATATTCCTTGCCTGGATCAGCTAAAATCTAAAATAATTTATTTCAGTCTAGATGTGTAAGATCGTTCATGAGAATGCTCACTAAAAGTTAAAAAAAACACTTTTATCTAAAACTTTCATCTATTGTAATAGACACTCGCTGACTACCTATAACTTCCTTCTCTTTGATCCAATCAAGTGATACATCTTAGAGTGCTTATTGAAAAACCAATTCCTATTCTGATTCTTTTGTTGAGGATTTATGCCTATAATTGCAATGCAAAAGACTGGTATTTTGATTACATGCCTACATAGACACAAAAACAAGATCACTTCTGCACTCTTATTTGGTGTTGCAGGCCACCACTGCAATGATATTTTTGGAATTAGTCTTGTAGGCTGCATCTAGTGATCACTTTGATATAAATCTCAGGTGCCGCTTGTTGGTATTCTTGAACGAATCATTCTATTTGTATAAGTTCATTGCCTTTTATTAGAAGGATTTACATGTTGTCCAACTTAATATGGTTTTTCCTAAAAAGGGAGCCCTCCTACATTTCTTGACCTTATTCTTGAAAACATAACTACTATATGGTTTTTAATCAGATGTTACTGGGTTTAGCCTCAAACTTATACCATTTAGAATTATTGTTGAAAGTAGAACCAGGCAAAAATATCAAGTGGCATTTGGAAAGATGTTATATTTTGTATAAACTATAAATTGCAACGTTTAAATGAAGGTATCTAAAGATTTGGAAACTATAGTGT
This sequence comes from Sequoia sempervirens, assembly GCA_007258455.2. Taxonomy (NCBI): domain Eukaryota; kingdom Viridiplantae; phylum Streptophyta; class Pinopsida; order Cupressales; family Cupressaceae; genus Sequoia; species Sequoia sempervirens. Next base: position 41,701 of record VDFB02029857.1, on the reverse strand, counting down.
TTACAGTTTATATTGGAGTTTTGTTTGCCAATTGGCAGATTGGTCCTGTATGCTTATAGTGTATATATTCAGTTACATGTTGAAGGACTGACCCTCAATACTGAGAGTAGACAGCCAGCCTTGCAACATAGTATCTTGATTTTAATATTCCAAGTTCTTTCACTTCCGTTCCAGCTATTCATATATTATGGTGTCTTTTAAGCTAGAGAAAACAAGAAGATTTTGTTTTCCATGAATGACCAAAGTCAGTCAATTGGACTGCAAAGTACAACCCGTTCAGATACAGCTATTGATGGGATGTCTAGAAACTATCTTTCTAAAGAAAAATAGAGCAAGCTGTCATACAAAATATACAAAGAATTACCAAAGAAAAGTAAACGCCAAACTCCTAAAAGAGGCACAATATCAAACTGTATTGGTGAAACCAGACCATGAAGACTAATTGTAGGTGCAGTAGTCTTCTTTTTATGGCATTATTTCATACGAACCCACAGAGTGAAGATCTGAGACGCTTCCTTCTTATGCTATATCAATTAGGCATGTACATTTGTTGCTTATTAGTCCACATGGACGGTATGCAGGATGAGGCAATAAGTCTCTACTAGATGGAGTTTGTTACTTCATTTTATTTTTGCAAATGCTGGTGCAAGGGTTGCAAATCTCACTCAAACTTTCTGGGTAATGTTTATTGTTGTTCTGTAAAATAAGTGCCATGTCTTGACACTGATTTGCTACTAGTGAAATCTAGGGTGTTTTGGAAATGTCCATAGTATTTGTATCATGAAAAAAATGCTAATGTTCAGTACAATTTTTGTGCACTTGTGTCTGGGCAACCATCTCAGAGAAAACAAATACAGTTAAGGAACTTGAAAGACAACATCTGTTTGGATTTTATGTGGTCAACTGAGATAAGGGCTTTGAGACTGGACCATTTTGGTTATCTTGTACAGAGACTGGATAATCTTGATCTCAGGAAGCTTTGTGTTAACATTCTCAAATCCACCTTTGAATCTGTTTCAACATCTGCAACAGCATGCAAGATTTTTCCAAAAACACTCTTAACAAGACCAAACAAGAAAGCTACACACCTACAAACTATATGGATTCTACATTGACACGAAAATTGTATAATTCTCACATATCTTACTCATGACTGCTGTGCTCTCTGTAGTCGCTTTGCACCCATAGTTGCTGAGGCATGAAGGTTACCAATCTTTTAGTTCAAAATATTTTCTTAGTTCTGTACATAACCATTTTCTGAAGTTAATCATAGGAAGTGAAAAAGTTTATTGTAAGAGTTTAAATTTGGCAGATGTCTTTGGCCATAGTATTTGACAGCTTTGTTTGCTAGTGCTCAATTCTTGCACGTGGAATGATGAAAAATGCCACTCAATTGGAGTGAGTTTTTGATCAGGTTTACATAATCTATCATGCTTGATGATCTGACGTTTGAGTCACTATATTTGAATAAAGCCTTGAAGGCGAAGTTGAGTTTGGTTTGTTCATGTGGGCATCTCATTCAACTCAAACATTTGCTTGCCAAAAATGGTGCACAATGCTCCTTGCAGATGGTGGCCAATTAGAATTGCATGATGATGACCCTAGGGTAATCCAATCAGAGTAGCACTTGATGCTAATGTCATTTGAAGCTTGGTGGACTTGCTTATAGACTGAAATTTATCAGTTGTACTCTCTGTACCCAAACCTGTGTTTTTCACCAGAAAAATGAGTTGTGTTGGATTTAAGGCGAAAAGTCCTAGAAGACTTTGCTCGGCTAATTTAGTGCTCTTGAATGTTTTGGGAGAATTCAACATGGAAAGCCTCTGAAAAAAATTGGGGAATTTATATGAGGCCAAATCCCTGGTAAACAAGCTTTTTCTATGGAATAAGTTGTACACTTTGAGGATGAATGAGGGTGATTCTATTGCTGAGCACTTCAATGCATTTGATTTAACATGATTGTGAGCTAGTTACAATCAGTTGATGTGAAAATGGAAGATGACCCTGTCGTGTTCTTTCCTATTACCAAAACCATGTTAATGGCATGAAACCATAGAGTTGATGGTGCGCTAAATTGACAGTAGTGTATGAATGGTTTATAACAGGATGTGTTGTTATCCAATGGGTTATTGATGTGGAAAGATTTGTGCCTGTAGGCTGTAGCTATAACTGCCCAAAATTGAATAGGCCTACATGGCAAGTCTATTGATGACCAAAGATCCAACAAATGAGCCTAAACGACATGAAACATAAAACTATTGTATTCGATTGACATCACTAGACTAAAGTGTCATGTTTCAACCTTCTAGAACTCTCCATGTGTCCCTCATACTTGCCATCTGACATTTGCTAAGTGTTTGTTTGTTCGTTTGGCCTAAAAACTATGTTTTCTGCCCTTAGTTATGAGTTTGCCACTTTACTGCAATGGTGAACATGCATATGCCCATGTGGCAATCTTTTTACTATCAAAGTGGCAATTTCATTAAAAGTGGTGAACTTGTTCAGCTTATCCATATGTGTGATTTAATGCAAAATTTTGAGTTTCCCTTTAGCTCTTGGCCTAGTTCTGCCCAATTTGGATCCACCAGTCACATTTTTGAATCCAAGGAGTTGAGATTTCTTCAAATAAGCTAGTTTTAGTCTTCTCATGGGTCCGAATTTTGAAGAAATTTGCACAGTCCATTGTGAAGTTCCATTGTTTGTGACCAATTATACTTATAGCCACCATTCAACTAGTGGTTATCTAGTATCAGTCATAGTTTTGCATCCCTTTTTCTATTCTCTGCATTCCTATCCTGATTTGTAAATCCCTTTCCTTGCTCTAGAGGCTAACCCATTGATTCAAGATCACAAAAAGAGGAAGAAGCAACTGTCAAACTTGGAAGGTCACCATTGCTAACTACATTCAATCCTGCTCTGCATCTAAAGCAATACTAGCACAAATGTGGAAATATTAGTTTATTAGATTAGATTTTCTTTTCTTAGCTTTGGAATTGATTGTAGAAGATTGTCCTCTGTAGCTTAGATTTCATTTGTTGATTTAGGAATTATTAGAGTAGAAAGATTAGATTTTATTTACTGTTTGTGCATTACTTCTTGCTATTACATTTAGAAGCTTTTTATTCAATCTCTTTTGCATTGCTTCTCTAGAAGAAATCATCGAAACACAGGAAGTTTAGTTTTCACAGGAGGCTTTCCCTGCAGCGCCTTTCCTAGGAACCCTATGAGAAATCAGAGGTAAGCTCTAAGGAAGCATTGGGTAATTCTCAGTGGATCTAGCTACCTTCAATCAATTCAACAACTTGCACTAATTAATCAAACAAGCTTCAATTTGAACATATTGTCATTTACATTGAAAGAGGCAATTCACTTCTTAGAAAAGAAATGTCTTCTTTTGGTGCTTTGCAAAAGATTGTATTCAAAAGATTCTTTGTTTATTTTATCTGCTTCTATGAAATTGGAAAGAAGAAATTTCTTCACTGCCTTTGTTCATTTTATGTATTTGTTGATAAGTCAGGAAGAATAAATTTATTCATTGCTTCTGTTATTTTCTAGAAAATACAGAAAAAAGGCTTTACATTCCAAAAAGAGTTAGTTAGGTGTATTAATTTAACTAATAGCTTCTAGTTATTTAATTATAGTAGATTAATTATAAATTTTTCCATTGTACTTAAAACACAAACAAGAAAAAACACAATAGAAAATGAAGAAAACAACCACAAATGAGTCATTCAAACCATTCATCAAGATTCAAACAATTCAACCATCATCAAACAATTCAACTATCAAATCCCATAATCTGAAAACAAACTGTTCAAATGCTCATTCAAACTGACCAACATGTTTAGACACCCTACAAACCATTTTGATTTAATCTCACACGTCTTGGGTTGTGACTTGATTTGGTGAGAGAGATATTGGGAGTGGCTCTACCTTTTTCCCTTGGTCTTCTCTTGGAATAGTTAACTGTTATAGGAGCTTTTCCACTTGCAAACATCACGTTGCAACCAATGTCGAAAACTTCATGGCTTGTCCAAGAAAAACCTTTACCACCTATTAATCACCTATTGCTACCTAGAGAAGAAGCAACTCAAACAAACAACCAAGTCAACCCGCCACTCGACCAACTTTTGCTACATCAACAACACTAAGTGCTAGACCTTCCAACCAATGTGAACATGTTTGTGTGTAACCATTTTGGTCTATATAATAACCATGATGTAGAAAGGAAGTGATCTTTCCCTAATTGTCTTGGTGCGTCCACCTATAATATTGTTTTAGCGAATATGCAATCCTTTGCTTAGTAATTTTTGAGAATTGACAAGTGGATGGTGAATGGTTGCTTCTTCCACAAAGACCTAAAGGACAAAAATCTAAACACTTTACACTTTTATGAACTTTATGCTAGTATTGGTTGCATGTAAGTGAAGTGTTGTTGTGTGTCTTTGTTGAGGTCTTTGTCTAGTGTGGTTGAACCCTATGATGTTCTTGTGCAGAATGAGGCATACATTGATGAAACACACACTTATATTGAGAGGGGGGCGGGTGAATCGGTATAACAACAATCTTTTACTTTTTCTCAACTTAATCAACCACAACAATAATACTTTAGACTTAATCATCCATAGCAATAATACACATGCAAGATCTAGCAATTAAGAACACAAGAAGAACACATGATTTACGTGGAAACCCTTGCGGGAGAAAACCACGGCAAAATATTGCTTATATATATAGATCTTCTTCATAGGCTCCAACCTACTTTAGGCATCGGCCCACTGGAGACTCTGATCCCCACAACTGAGCACCAACTCAGCAAGAGACACCAATCTCTTCTTTGATAGGCACCAACGTCCAAATTCTTCAATGGATGATATGTCTTCACAAGATCTAAATGTTGATACACTTTTCTTCACAACTCTGATCACAAATCTGATTTAGATATTGCAATGAATTCGCTGACAAATCTGATCACTATAATGCATTGCTTCCACAAATATTTCTGCCTTAATGTCTGCTCACAAATCTGCAATACATCTGCTCATGTATTTGCCATAATCTTCCTTTTGTTTCTTCTTTGTCTCCTCACCAAATCTCTGCTATAAATCTGCTAACATATGTCTCATAAAATTTGCGATGATGTCTTCACAAAATCTGCAATAATGTCTTCACAAAATCTGCAATGATCTTCCCTTTATTTCTTTTCTCTTCTCACAAAATTTATGCTAAAGATCTCTCATAAATCTGCTCACATATCTTTCATAAATCTGCTCACATATCTTTCATAAATCTGCTCAAATATCTTTTTATTTCTGCTCTTCATGTGAATAATATTCCTTGTAAATTGATTGCTTTTACCTCTCACAATCCTTTATTTATGCTTGCCCACATGCCTCTTCATCCAAGAGAGGTGTCTCTCCAAGGAGGGGTTGGTCCACTTAGCATCATTTAATAATTTTTATTTATTTTATTTTCTTTGCCAAAGGTGGCCGCACCATCCTAGGGAGGTCGTCCCACTTTGGGAGCCCCTCAAAATAAACATAAAAATAATTTATTTATTTTTAATTTAAACATCACCATCGTCCCAATTTCTTTAATTTTATTTATCACATTTTCAATTGTCATTGTTTTTGTCCATTGTAAATCTTTATTGGGTTTGATTAAGCATTTGGAATTGTGTGGAATTGAATGTGATCCTTGTGAGTTCCTCTTCTTTTGTGGAGACTTCCTACTATAGCTTTTGCATGGTTTAAGTACATCCATCCTTAGTTTGAGAATGACCTTCTAGGATAGGGTTAGCGAAATGTATGTTGTACACCATGAGATTTGTTACCTATTCCATGACAAGATTGAAATTCTTTTCCTTTGCCTAAAGAGCATCTTGCAACTGCTGATTCTGGTGTTGAAGATAGTTTGAGAAAGACCTTCTAGGATAGGGTTAGCAAAATGTATGTTGCACACCATGAGATTTGTTAGCTACTCCACAACAAGACTGAAACTCTTTTCCTTTGCTTAAAGAGCATCTTGCAGCTATTGATTCTGGTGTTGAAGATGCTGAACCTCTTCGAGTAGTTATTTGTTCTCATCGAATGATAACTAAAAGGGATTCTGTCATCTAGGGGTTGTTTGCCATTTTATTCACCTTGCCCATGACTGCAAAAGTGAGGGTATGAATGTGTTTGATTATTGATACCAATTCTCCTAGTGTAGATGCTAATGATAGGTGGTGCAACAAACTTTGAGGCTCTAATACCAATGATTTGCACTGAGCCTTGGAGATTAACGGAGAACAATCTACAACTTAATATAAAGGTTGCTTGTTTCGAAGAATTCACTCCATTGGCAATGGGCATAATTTCTTTATTGATTAAAAATTGAAAGAGTATATATTCTTTGTATAGGTAGTTTTTCTTACTTCTTAAAGTTAACTGGTAGAGGCCTGGAGGATGTTCGTTGTAATCTTCTTGATTATAATATTGGTTTTAGGGGAAACTATCAGCATATTTCAGATTTCCTTAACAAATCATTATGTTTGCTGCCAACGAAAAGGGAAAACATTGTTTTTAATGCTACTATATGCTTTCTGTTTCCTTTTGAATGTTTCTGAATTCCATCATATGTATTGAGTACTCTATGATTTATAACTGCTTGTAGAGTGAGTTGCATTCAAATAAATAGAAATGAAGTTGTGATTTACAAGAACGTTTTTGGAAACTAGATGAACTAGGTTAAACTTAGATTTTCATGCTCCTAGTTATGGTGTATTTAGGGTTCTCTTTGGTTGGCACACATGTAAGGAGGCAGAATTTAATACACAACTATAGATGAAAGGACCGATGATTACACAGCTTCAAAACAACCTACCATTATAGTGTTCATTGAAATCGATACTACTCTTATACATCCCTCATCTTAGTACTAGTTATTCAATTGAAGCTTTAAAAACTAATTCTGAAGACCACCCACCCTGAATCAGGCTATAAAGCAAATTAGTTAATACAAATTGGAGTCAAAATTGTGTTTCTGTGCCTATCAAAACCCAGCTTAAAATATATTAAAAGAAAAATTATGAGTATAAGGGGGGAAAATAATATGCATGCATTCATTAAGATGTATATGTGTTTGATATTGTTGTATGCCAACCTTTTTCTTCATTTTCTACTACATTTCCTGTCTTAGCCAAGGTTTTGTCAACTGCATGCTCACCCATCTGTACCCTACCCGTCCACATTTTAGCACAAAATTCCTCATTGAACTACAATAGTGGTTCATGATCATCTGAATCATGTCCTTTGACTTCATTCATACCCACCCATCTCTGTTCTACATATCTTTTCTTTCTTTCCCTGCAAAGGAAGACTCGACTGCTTATGTCTTAAAGATGGCTAATTTGTGAGCAATATCTGCATCTGCTTTCAGTCACACATGTAGTGTTGAGTCTAACATGTTACAGTTGGACAATGTATAGGGTGGATACCACGATGAGAACTAATGAGTTTTGGACCATTCTGAGTTTATATTTTTTTTGATTTTGATATTTTAGTTTAAAGTTTTTAAAATTCAGGCTTTTTGAATAATTTTGATGATTTGTTGAATTATCATTTGGCTTAGACACATTGATGATCCGGTGATCCATATGTTGTATTATAATTTATGACATAACATTGTGTTATAAAATTACAAGATATTAATTGCATTTCAGTGTTTGCTTCATTCAATCTAGATGGGTTGCAACATTGTGCCATAAGTGTTTTTCATTATATCATTATCATATGCTTATTTGATTATCTCCATGTCTATATAATTTATATGTGGACATGTACGCATGTGTAACAAATGCATGAATGTTTCCAAATCCTTAATGAACACATTTGGAAATATGCTGTACACACATTTTCTCTATACACACACCCACACTCCCACTTGAGCATCTGCTCTTGGTAACTTTAGCTCCCCATCTGATGTAGGCGCTTCACTAGGCATCATGGAAATGTGGTATTATATCTAAGAAAATGGAAATTGTGGTTTAGTTTGATAGTTCGTATATGTGTAAGTTTGTGGTTAACAGCTTGTGGTAAAAGCAGTCAATGCAGAGGGACTCATTTTTTTTTTTTTGTTTTACCCGAGGAGTTTGATAAGGTGCATCCCTAGACATCATGGAAATGTGGTATCATGTTTAAGAAAATGGAAATTGTGGTTTAGTTTGCCAGTTCGTATATGTGTAAGTTTGTAGTTAACAGTCTATGATAGAAGTCAGTGCATTTCACTGCATTGAGGAATTAGCTATAGCAGTTGTGGTAGTAGTTTTGTTAGTAGTCTTTTTATCTACTATTGATGATTGAGGTTGATTGAATTAACAAAAGTTGGTAACTTGGATCGTGAAGTGTCTACGGGTTGATAATGTGTTTAGTTATAGTTGTTTTGGTTTGTGGTAGGTTATTTTGGGTTTGTACCAAGGGTAAACATTTGGGAAGGGTGTGATAATCATTGTAGGTGTTATGTCCCAAAATCGTAGGTCCTAAATCCTAGAACCCTTTTCTACCTTTAAGGCCAAGATTTTGTCTTCAAGAGGGTAAAATGGGGGTTCATTAGTAGACTTGGGATGTTTAAAGACTAAATAGTGAGAGTGGGTAATCTTTCCTAGACTTTGAACTCAACTTAAACTCAAGAGGGTTTTCCTAGAGGCATCTTTAATAGGGTTTTAATTCAATTATAATGTACAATAAATAGAACAAATCAACAACTATACTTAGATATACAGTTGACCCCTATAATTGACACTTGACCCCTATATTTGTCACTAGGTCAAGGTTAGTTAGCTGCAAAAGGCCTCTTATATAGCCAATAAAATATTTTGCACAATGTATTTACAAATAGTAACATTATTATAATCCCTTGAGATAGTTCCTTTTAAAATTTCATAGACATCAACAAAGTATAAAAATGTTAGAAATGATTCTCAAAAAGTTTAGCAGTCCTGCTTGCTTAAGATTTATCCCTGGTTGACATTAATGAACCATAATCAACATAAATAAAATCTATTTTCTACTCCTATTATCATTGGTGATAAGTTTTGTTAAATTTTAATGTATGTGGGAGGTCAAGGTCTTCAAGACCGATGCCTTATTGGGTCACAGAGTTACATTCGACCATTAAAACTAGTAAACAAGAAATTATAGCTTTGTTGGGGCCCAACATGGTTTTCATAACCTTATTGGAGCTTGACGTGGTTGTCACAACCTTGTCGAGGCTTGATGTGGTTGTCACAACCCTGTAGGGGCCCAACGTGGGTTTCATAACTCTGTTTTGTAAAAGTGTTAAGCCTTTTTGTTGGTGATTTGGTGTGGTTTTGAAACTTATGTTAGATTTTAGATTTTGACAAGGTTCTCACAACCTTGTTGGAGCCCAACAGGGTTTTTGAAATCTTTTTGAAGAATCAAAGAATTCGGCATTTTCAAAGGCTCGTCGACAAAGTAAGGTGGTTCGTGAACTTGTGTTAGCTCCTAGCAAGGTTCTCATAACCTTGTTAGAGCTTGACACACCTTTTTGAACTTGGTGAAGACTCCAAAGAGGGCATGTTCCTGGGCTTGGCGGAGATTTGAGATGGTTTTGTCACCATCAGAAGTTGCCGATGGTTCTTTTGCCACCATGTGTTGTTGATTGTAGAGAAGATGAGGGAAAGGGAAAGTTTTATACTTGTTGGAGTTTTGGGGTGGTTTCAAAACCACTTGCGGAGGCCAAAGGGGTTGTGATAACCCGTAGTTTTGCTAACACAAAGGGATTGCCAAGATGTAGAAAGGAAGCTCACGGGAAGGAAAGAAAAGACACCAGTGTCATTTTAGAAGATTTTCAAACAACTTGAGCGTCAAGCCTAGTGGTGTTAAGGGCATTAACTTGCCCACCTACCTATAGCTGTTCATCCACCAACCTGCCCCTGCTTTTTTGAGCATCATTAAGACTAGAAGTGACATTTGCATGTGGGTATGGGATTCTATACTCCACAGGTATAGTAGGGACATGATTAGGCATGTTCTAAGGCACAAAAAAGATTGAGAATTTTGACAAGAAGGCATGGTTGCCGCTTGCAATTGTGGGAAATTGCAGATTTTTAGGGCCCCCATGAAGTCTGCACATTTCCTTTTTGGGTGACCTGTAGTGAGTATATAAAGTTTTGTTTACATTTTCCAAGGGATGCAAAAATTAGTCAGATTAAAGCAGAGAGAAGAGAAACACTTCTAGAAGCTATTGCCTTGTTCCAGTGAAGAAAAAGACATTAATTTTGTATTTGATGACTTGGGTTGATCCCAAATTTGTAATGAAACATTGCAATCCTTGAAGAAAGAGTTTCAAACTGTGGAATTAACATTGAGTGAGTGTCTCCACTAGTATTATGTCTATTTCTTGATATATGTATGATCAATTTGTCATCTAGAAGGCTATAAAAACTTTGCAAAGCTTTTGTAGAGCATCTATTCATGATACTAAAGGAAACGTTTAGGTCTATTAGTGGATTATTAAGTAGACTCATAGTTGGCAGACTTAGACTCAGCAAAAACTCAGTAGACCCAAAATTTATGACTTGTCAAAGACTCGAGGAAAACCTGGCAACTTAAAAAATTGCTTAAATTTCTTAAAAACCACTCTTTTTTTGCAAAATTCAATGAAAAATATATCCAACGAGTCAATAAATGAGTACAAAGTGTTTTCTATTAAATTTTGATTCATTTGAATACAAAATCGCATCATCATGCGAAATCCTAATATAATAGTTAGTTGGCAACTATTATGAATTTATATGATTGCCTTTGAAAATCATCATCATAATTCATAAATTACATTTTACAACATTTTACATCGTCCTCTCCCCTAGTCTAGTGAAAACTTTGGGAGAGGTTCTAATCCTTGCAGTCCATTGTAGCTCTTCACTCAACATTGAAGGCTGTGTTCGTGGCTTTGACTTAACCAGATCGATGGCCTTTGATTTATTGTCTACCTTTTTTATGCAAAGATGAAGGTTGTATTGCATTTATAATAATAATGGCATTTGAATATTTGATACTGATAGTGTGATACTTCATCATTGATCGATGGTATTATGGTAGTGATAAAGATAATTGTCTAAGTTGTCGATTCTAGTCTCCACTCCCAAATCCTCTCATTGTAATCAAATTTCTTATATGAGAAGGGATCCCAATAACTAGTGGGGGTTAGGAGTGGAGACCCCAATGGGGTTGAGGGGCAGTGTCCATCATGGGGGTTTGGGGACAATGCCACTGATAGGGTTGTCGTGGGGGTTTGGGGGCAATGCCCCTAGTGAAGTCGAGGGGCAGCACCCTTGATGCATTCCTTGCTGCAATATACAGAGGGGTCAAGGGGCAGTGCCCTTGCCACCACGCCCAAATTAAAGCCTTTGAAAACATACAAAACTTCATGTCACACACCATTTTCACAATTTTTCACTTAAGGGAGAAATTAGGTATTTGGCACATTTTTGTTTGTTAAAATGTTTTAAAAAAATGATTTTTTTTGTTTGAGTAGAGACTCGCTGACAAAAACTTTGCAAAAAACCCCATGAGTTTTTTGCCGAGTTAATCACGAAGAAAAAAAATTGGCAAGTAATCATTGAGTCTACCAACTATGAGTAGAGTCTTTAAATATTCTACAACTATTTGTTGTTTCTCTTAATGCATGTGTAGAACCTAGTTTGCTTGTGTATTTTGAGATGCAAGGTCTTCTACGAAATCTTCATCTTAGAATACACAAGCAAGATTGAATTAACTCATGACTTTGTAGCCCTAACCAATCCTGGTTCCATAGTAAGGATTTTATCATTGCAAGATTGAATTAACTCATGACTTTGTATCCCTAACTAGGATTGGCACCGGTTTACTAAGCTGCATTTCTCATCACCCAACATTTAAACAAAACATTGATAATTATTCTCTTTCAGTTGTGGTGTTAGTGTGTCCTTTCATGTATGAGTGTATAATAGCAATAAGGGTTCTTATTGGTATCATTAAGTAACAATCTCCTAAGATTCTCTATGAGAGGGACAACCTCTCCAACCAAATGTTCTATATTCGAATTCCTAGGGACTAGCCAATTCCTTGTATAGTTTTTGAATTCAGGCCTCAGGAGCATAGGCAACTGAGTTATCAAACCCAAAAAAATCACGAGGGGGTTGTGACTCAACGATCATTGACAAAGTAGGAACAGGATCCAAAGATGATTGTGTTGTAGTAGTTCCTTGGGTTAATGAGCTAACAAACCCAAGTTCAACATTGGAGCTATTCAAAGCATGAGAAGCCATGATTCGATAATTTTTTCTCAAAGGAATGTTAAATTGAGAACATCGGGTTGTGAAACTCATAAATCAAGTATAAGTTTCAGGACATACAAATGTTCCTAAGAAGCAAAAGATAGAAGGTGATGACAAGATGAATATGTTGATGATATGTTAGTGTAAGAGAGGGGGACCAACCACGTTCAAGGCCCCAGGTCACAGAGGGCCAAGAGTGGAAGGCTTCCCTAACCTACCTCAGCTTAGCAAGATGTTGGGGAATGCGGGACAAGAATGATGAGGACTATAAAGTCCTTCAATCACCCTACAGACTTGAAATGCAAGATGGGGCTAGGTGAGCCGGTTTTCGAGTTCAACACTACGCTTCAAGAAGCTCTCTGCCTAAGGAGTGCGGTCCTAGTCTCTCAAGTGTGCTGGCGTTCGTACAACCAGACAACTAAAGAGACAAGTTCGAACCTAAGAAAACAAGCTAATGGCCTAGCTAACTACTACTAAAGGGCCAAAATAATATGATTAAGTAAACAAAATACTCTCTAATGTGGTAAAGCAAGAATGTGAGAGTTAGGGTGACAAGAAGGATCTCACAAAGAAATTTGTTCGCCAGCTAGCTCCTCGAAAGCACGTTCACCTACACACACAAAGAGGAGGAAAATGTTGGGTGGCTGTATAGGGGCCTGCCTCAGTTAGACCCTCGTTTAGGTATTTCCACCTCCATGGACAGCCAAGAAAGCGAGATGAAGAAAATAACATAATTGAAGAACACTAAAGCATTGCAAAATAGTAAATGCACTTACTCTACCAAGTAATAGAGGAGAGGAATGGGAAGCTTATTACCTCCACCAAAAGCACTTAATGCTGATATTGGAGAGATTCAGAGTACTCGAGCCTCTGCTGCAATGGTGTGGTCCCAAACTTGCTCTACTGAAGTGATGGAGTGAAGATATTGCTGCTATGGAGTGCAAGAGTGCTGCTAGAATGCTTGAAGTGAGTGCAAGAGAGTGTAGGTGAAGTGAGTTGAAAGCTTAGATGATGTTGTAGAAGCTTGTGAAGAGATTGTAGAAGATGAAATGCTTGTTGAAGGAGTGAATCTGAAGAGGAGATGAAGAAAATGACCATATTCGGGTTGGTCGATCGAAGAGGGGGTTACAACTTGACCACCAATGAGAAGTGTAATGCCTTTGTAGGTTCAGAGGCAGGAATCTGCCAGGCACGTAAGTGTGTTGCGCAGGCATCCCCAACAGAAATTCCCCCACCGATGCTCAAAATAGGCACCAAGTGGGATGAAAGTAGCGAGCGTAGGTGTAATTAAACCTCCGAACTTGGTTTTCTAAGGTGGAAAAAGGCAAAAGGGGAATTTGCATAAGGGGTGCAAATTCACTCTTATACATTTTGTCCCCACTTTAGCGAGCACGAGTATGGATGAGTGCTTTGGTAAAGTAGATCAAGGAAGGAGTAAGGTTAGGAATGTATATTTGAACCGTCGAGGAAGTATACCACGATTTGAAAAACCTGAAGGTACAGGACGAGCAAAGGACTTCATAGCTTCTTGGAACTACGGAGTTGAAGAAAGAAATCGTCTTATAGGCCCGCGGACCTGCAAGGAGGCAACCCCCAAGATCTCTCGCATGAAGGAAGCCCTGTGAAGTAAGCGCCTTACAAGCCCGCAGACCTGCAAGGAAGGTGTCCCCCAAGAACTCTCACATGGAGGATACTCAGGAAGCGTCCCCCAAGATCTCTCACATGGAGGAAGCGAGGAAAGCGCCCTACAGACCCGCAAACCTGGAGGGAAGGTATTCTCCAAGATCTCTCGCATGAAGAATACCTAAGGAAGCACCTTACAGACTTGCAGACCTATAGGGAAGGTAACCCCCAAGATCTCTCGCATGGAGGAAACCCAAGAAAGCGCCCTACAGATCCGCAGACCTGTAGGGGAGCCACCCCCAAGATCTCTTGCATGGAGGAAGCTCAAAGGAAGTGCCCTGCAAGCTCTAAGTCCTGCAGGGAGGTATCCCCCAAGATCTCTCACATGGAGGAAACCTAGGAAAGTGGACTCCGTAGAGTTAGGAAGCAGCCACGTAGGCAAGTAGGCGGACGGTCGCGCAAATTGTCGACAATTTGAAAGACTTTCAAAGGGGTCCTTGGGGGACCCATCGTGAAGGGGCCCACTCAAGGGATGCACAGTTCGAAAGTGGATGTTTTTCTTTCCTGAGTCAATCCATCATCAAGGGATCCTTCCAAAATATGTTCACTTCATAAGGAATTCGAAAGGAAGAATATGCCCCCACGTGAGGGGAAGATCAATGTTCTTGCTTTGGAGAAAGAGTTTCAACTTTCAAGTCCTTTCTTTACGAACCTGTGACGAAGGAAACATGTTCCGTTAGGGTTCCAAGTTGAGAATGCGATTCTGAAGAAAGATTTGCGAAGATTTTTGAGAAAAGATTCGTTGGCAACAAATGCATTTTCTGAAAATTGGAATGTTGAAGAAAAGCGTTGTCACACATGAGAGGGACAACTCAAGCAAAGAAGAGAGAAATATAAAGAGAAAGCAAAAGAGAAAACACAAACAAAGGACACAGGGGGATCTGGTTTAGCGGGGTCAGATCTGTGCATGCTCATATAAATAATAGGTAACCGTGGTGCAAGGTGAAAGATCATCAATTCTCAACCAAATAAGGAAGAATGCACATAAAACAAAGTAAAAATAAAAAAATAGGTCAACATGGAAGGGAAGCCTAAATGCCCCCCAATGCTTTCCATTGTCCCCAATTTATCGAAAATCAAGCACAAACATGGAAAAAAGATGATACAAATAGAGGAAGGTTTACGACACAAAAACCATGCCTGTATCCAAGCACCAACAAGGGTGACAAGGGTCATCAAGGCACACATAGCACAATCATGGGGGAACACATTACAAAACACACACACACACAAGATCAAAAAGAGGCCTCCTAACATTGATTGACCAAGAGGTTGTTCGCTTCCCACTCTAGATCATCGTAGGGGGAAGGAGGACGAGCTTGCAGTGGTGGGATGTTAAGGGGAGGAGCATTTGGCCCTCTCGCAACAAGGGCTAAGGAAGAAGCCCCCGCAAGGTCTCCTTCACCGAGCTCTTGTGGAGCTAGGGTCAACGATTTTGTGAAGATCGCTGACAAGGCTAGAACTTCATCCACGGAGTTAAACATCCACCCCACAGAAGCGCCGTGTCTAGCTTCAGTGGACTGGGCAAGCTGCGTCTGAGATTCACTGCTAGGCTCGCCGAACGACTCGGGAGCGGTGATGAACCCAGGAGAAGTTGGGACCAATTTCGTCACTAGGACAAAACAATTCAGCACGAGACCACCTTGTGAAGAAGGTGGGCTCCTCCTACGTCCTTCACTACTAGAAGGACCACACTCCACCTTTTTCTTCGTCGGAGGAGACGAACTCCCCACAGACGAGGCTAGAGGTGCGGAGGAAGAGGAAAGAACCCGCAGTGGATACAACTGAGGTATTAATCATATCCACGGGTTTCGGAAAAGGCTGGATATCCGAAATGAACATTAACAAAGGCGGCTCCATCGAAGGAGTGATGAACACCTGTACCCCCTCGGGGTTAGGTGCATTTGCACTCACAGTGAAAGCTAGAAGCAGCATGGGACCAGACTGAAGAGAGGCAGAAGGAAGGGAAGAGGACGTCACTGTAGGTGGCCCTGAAGCAGGGGTGGTCGTTTCTTCCTCCCTGTTTTTGAAACATGGGAGATGTTGATGGTGAGGAAGACAACATTGAAGGCAACAAAAGAGGTGGAGCCTTTGCAAAGGAAGAGCCTCTTCAAGACTAATTGTAAGTGTGGAAACAAGGTATGTAGAGTTGTGATTGATTTTGGTTCAACAAAGAACATGGTGTCTATTGAGATGGTGAATAAGTTAAATTTGAAAAGAATACCTCATGAATTGCCTTACAAAGTTTCATGGTTAAGTGATGGTCAGTCTTTATTGGTGAATGAAAAGGCAGTGGTTGATTTTCAGATTGGGGACTATAGTGATAGTGTTGTTTGTGATATCTTACCTATGGACTGCTGTCACCTACTCTTAAGCAGACCCTGGCAATATGATAGGCAATCTTTGTATGATGGCAGAGAGAACACTTATACAATCATGAAGGATGGAAGAAGGTTTGTTTTAACACCTTTGATTGAGGATGAAGAAGATAAGGCAAAGGTCATCATGTGTGGAAAGAGAGTTTATAGGGAGTGTAAATGAAGATAAAAAGACAAGTGTTGCAGGGAGTTCAAGGTCTGATGATGTTTTGACAACAAGTTTGAAGGTTGATGAAGCTACAAGGAAAGAGTTGACAGTGAATTTGCATGAAAGTGTGATGGTGGGAACCTTAGAGTGTCCTATACCTAAGAGCAATGTTAAGAGACAAGCAAGCACTACAGGTACAGTAAGTGGAAAGCCTGATGAAACAGTGACAAGGCAAGTTAGTGGGACAGTTTGGAAAGGACAAGAAGTTAAGGATAGATGCACGGATGAAGTTGACACAAAGAAGAAGACGATACAAGAGATTATTGACAATTGTTTGTTTGTAGGTGTAGGTGATAGAAAGCAAGCAAGTTTTGGACAAAGATTGGAGGGTAGACATCAGGGCTGAACACAAAGACACAGTCATTTTCAAGTGCAAACACAATTCAAAGTGTAGGACAATTTGAAGCACAATGTATGGAACAGTGGAAGGTATTTGCAGAGCAATGGAGAGTGTATGAGGCTTGGAAAAGTTGGTATAATCTACAACTCATGAGGCATGAGTCTTTTCTTGTGGTGGTGAATGGTGCAGGAGTACCTACACCTTACTATCAAAACATGATCATTTGATGTGGTTCTAGGTGAGTTAGGGGGTGTTAAAGTTTTATTTATGTTAAATAAGGTCTAAAAGACCATATAATATGTATTTGAGGGTGTTTAGTGTCTTAGGGGGTCAATTGGGTGGAAAAATGCAGGAGTTATCAAGAGCAACATTGACAAAACAATGCAATTTAGAGTTAAATAATTCAAATGTTTATTTGTGAACGTTAGTTTGAGGTTTGAAAATGTATAAGAAGCCTTCAAAGGCTCGAACACCACTTCTTGAAAACATTACATTGAAGACTCGAAAGAAATACAACGCTGTTTTTGCACGTTTCTTTGTTTTTCTGAACTTTGTCATCTCTGTACCGGCCCGTACAAGCTTCAAGTGCTCTGAATATTATTGTGCTATGTAATTACATGTATTATCTTTCATTTGTCACCATTTTGAGGGTTTGATATTGTATTTGGAGGGAGAAATCAAACTTTCTCTTTAACTGCTTTGTTTCTTTAAATTTCTAGGTTGAAGGTCTCCAAAATGTGAAATCGACCCATTCCACTTTCTGTGTTCATTGTACCTTGTGGAATGGCCCCCCTGCAATGTATATTAGGAGTTAATAAGGTTTAGGTTGGAGTGGAGTTGTGTTGCTAGTGAATGGATGAAGCCCTAGGGCTGGAAACGTCATTTTTCCTTGTGAAATTGGTGGCTAAGTGAAGGGTTTTGATAAATTACTGATGGTATAGTCCTTGTGAGAATTTTTTAACCTTGTGCAGGGTATAAATGATGTGTTTCATGCTTTGGTCTGGCTTGGGAAGCTTGGTTATATGGTTTTCCATTAAAACCCTTGTGTTTTTGCTTGAAAGTGAGGGTTTGTTTGTTTAGTGCCTTAAAGGCCTTGTAGCAGCAAACAAATTGGAGAATTTGGTGTTTTGACACATGGTTATTGACTGTTTGAAGAGTTTTTGTAGAGAGTAGGTGTTTAAGAGGGACTCCTTTGTAAAAGTGGGCTAATTGAGAAGTCTAGAGCCGGGTAGGTGTATTGGTTCTCCTATTTGATCCAAAGGAGTCACTGTTGAAGTTGAGATATGTTATGTAAGCCCTTAAAGGGTTTCTTAAACATTCATTTAATTGGCAAGTCATTTTGAAAGTTTGGATGAAAAGTTGCTTAAACCGGGTTGTGAGTGCTACTAGGGCAGACCTAGTCGAATGTTGATAAATGAAGAGACAATGTGTTTTTGTTTGGGAGATTGTTTGATATTGGAACAATTGACATCTTAAGTGAATTGACACCCCCACACTTGCATCAGTTAGCATTTTGTTTACTCCCATTGAGACGAATGGAACCGTCCTCGATGCGGTCCTGTATCTCATGATGTAGCCGCATATAGCGTTAGGGATCATCTCCATTAACTCGATGGTACTGACAATAAGTGTTCCCATCATACCAATTAGGGTAAGGCTCCTTAACAAGCTTAGGATTTGACAAGGTTATGATCTTATCCTTCAACAACTTCTGTAAGATGGAAGAATAAGATTCCGATAACTTCGTGAATTTTTGGTTACGTTTGAGGCCATTGTCATCAGCAATAGCTACTACATTCGTAACAACCTTACCTTTCCCAGAGATTGATACAATGGATTTTCCCTTAGAACGGGAGTGTGAGGAGGATCCCCCGAACTGAATGACCGTCTGTTGGTACTCTTGTAGGGCCGCACACAAGTGCGCGAAAGAAGGGTACTTCATAAGGGCGAACTTCTCTTGCCAAGGCCTTCGTAAGTTCCCTATGAATACCTTCTGCAAGTCAGAGTTAGGTAGTTGATACGAGATTTGTGAAAGCACTTGATAGCGCACTATGAAATCAGAAATCTTTTCATTATCTCCTTGTTTACATTGGACAAGATTCGAGAAGGTCATCTTCGGCCCGATATTAGCGTGAAATTGTCTAAGGAGTTGATTTACAAGTTGGTCAAGCGAGAAAATAGAATTGTCAGACAAGGAACAGTACCATTCCAGTGCTGTATCCTGGAGTGATCGGGGAAATAGTTTCGCCATTAAGGCATCATGATGGAAGAAGTTTGTGCACAGGGCGTTAAAGGCGGACACATGTGTTTGTGGGTCCCCTTTACCGCCATACTTTTCGAATTTAGGGATCTCCATTCCTTGGGGGAAGGGAGTGTTCAAGATCGCAACGGACAACGGGCTATGCTGGAAGAAGGGTTGAAAGATAGGCTAGGCAAAGGCTTGGGAAAGACTTGCCAACCGACTTTGCATCTTACCCATATTTTGAAGAAGAGTATTCAAAATAGGGTCATTAGAAGATAGACGACTAGAGGAACCTCCTCGAGAACTGCCACCAGAGCCACCACCAGGACCACCAGTGTGACCACTGTCGGAACAGCCACTAGAGCCACTGCCACCAGTAGGGCCTCCACCAGAGCCACCTCTGCTTCCAAAGCCACCACCATGACCTCTATTGGGACCACCTCCACTAGCACCACCTTCACTACCAAATCCATTGCCACTACCAAGGCCTCCACCATTCATCCCGCCAAAACCTCCACCACTCATCTCGCCAAAACCTCCACCACTAGAGGTGACAGGGGGGGTGAAGCTAAAACCCAAAGGGATCTTGTTTACTTTGATAGTTTTAGGTTTCTTGGAGACAGAAGGGATGTTGATAGAAGGGACCGTGTTGGCCATGTAGACAGACGTGGGAGGTATTGATACTCCTAACTGTCCTTCGTAATCCTTAAAAGTGGCTTCTCGCATAACACTAGGAGTGTTCGAAAGAGCACACGCTTCTATCTGACTAGTAAGACTAGCCAGGAGCTCCAAGCCTGTTTGATCTTTTCCAATCATGTACTTTAGTTCACTGATGACCTGAGCGGCTCTAGCCATTTTCGGGTTCCTTTCTAAATGATTTTCTAAGGCACCCAACCCTTTGCTAAGGGCAGAGACATATTCTGAAGGGATTTGAACAACCTCATGTTTGTCTACCGACGATGGTGTAGGAGATGCAAGAGGAGTGGGGATGTGATCGGTCTCGTTAGAGAATCCTAATTCGCCCCTTGGCAACTACTCTTGTGCGGCCACACTAACGACGGGACCAGAGAAAAGGCCTGTAGAGAAACTGGTAGAGACCTTTGTCCTTTCCATCAGAAGGTGTCGTACACTTCTCCTAACGATATACCCGGAAGTTGTAGACTGGGTTGTGATGCTCATAAATCTTCACAACACTCAGGGACACAACAGTCGCGGAGTATACGAGAGAGGTTTCAACAATAGATGAATAGACGTTGGTTCACGTTGGGTTCACCAAAAATGTAAGAGAGGGGGACCAACCATGTTCAAGGCCCCAGGTCACGAAGGGACAAGAGCGGAAGGCTGCCCTAACTTACCTCAGCTTAGCAAGATGTTGGGGAATGCAGGATGAGAATGATGAGGACTATAAAGTCCTTCAATCACCCTACAGACTCGAAATGCAAGATGGGGCTAGGCGAGCCGGTTTTCGGGTTCAACACTAAGCCTTAGGAAGCTCTCTGCCCGAGGACGGAAGTGCAGTCTTGGGACGACAACACGTGTGCTGGCGTCTCTCAAATGTGTTGGCGTCCGTACGACCAAACAACTAAAGAGACAAGGTCAAACCTAAGAAAACAAGCTAACGGCCTAGCTAACTACTACTACTAAAGGGCCAAAATAACGTGATTAAGTAAACAAAATACTCTCTAATGTGGTAAAGCAAGAATGTGAGAGTTAGGGTGACAAGAAGGATCTCACAAAGAAACTCATTTGCCAGCTAGCTCCTCGAAAGCACGTTCACCTACACACACAAAGAAGAGGAAAATGTTGGGTGGCTGTATAGGAGTCTGCCTCAGTTAGACCCTCGTTTAGGTGTTTCTACCTCCACAGACAACCAAGAAAGTGAGATGAAGAAAATAATGTAATTGAAGAACACTAAAGCACTAGAAAACAGTAAATGCGCTTACTCTACCAAGTAATAGAGGAGAGGAATGGGAAACTTACCACTTCCACCAAAAGCAGTCAAGGCTGATGAGGGAGAGATTGAGAGTACTTGAGCCTCTACTTCAATGGTGTGGTCCCAAACTTGCTCTACTGAAGTGATGGAGTGAAGATATTGCTACAATAGAGTGAAGATATTGCTACAATAGAGTGCAAGAGTGCTGCTAGAATGCTTGAAGTGAGTGCAAGAGAGTGTGGGTGAAGTGAGTTGAAAGCTTAGATGATGTTGTAGAAGCTTGTGAAGAGATTGTAGAAGATGAAATGCTTGTTGAAGGAGGGAATTTGAAGAGGAGATGAAGAAAACAACCATATTCGGGTCGATTGGCCGAAGAGGGCATTACAACTTGACCACCAATGAGAAGTGTAATGCCTTTGCAGGTTCAGCCATAGGAATCTGCTAGGTACGTAAGTGAGCCGTGCGGACGTCTACGCGCCACGTGGGCATCCCCAACAAAAATTCCCCCACCGACGCTCAAAACAGGTGCCAAGTGGGATGAAAGCAGCGGGCTTAGGTGTAATTAAACCTTCGAACTTGGTTTTCTAAGGTGGAAAAAGGCAAAAGGGGAATTTGCATAAGGGGTGCAAATTCACTCTTATATAGTTAGAAGAATAGGTGTTTTAGTTTTGTATTTTGTAATAAAAGAAAAGAACAAGAATTTAAGTGCTTTGTTTTGTAAACTAAACATACAATATATGCCAATGATAATTAAGATATTCAATAGTTTAATGAATTAACCAAGTAATCAGATTAAAGAATATATGCAATCAAATCAAAAGATCTGCAAACGCAAGCTAAGTTGGGTTCACCAAAATGTTTAGTGGTGAAAAAAGAGAGAGATGATTTAGACTAATGAATAAATCACAACCAATCTTCCCACCTAAACATTGGAACGCAAAATCAACTAAAGGGTTATGCTTTGCTAGTGTTCTCAAAGGAGAGCCAAGCAGGTTTTGGTTCCTTTGTTGTAAATGCAAGGATTGATGTAATGATGCAACGAATCAGGCTAGTAATGACCAAATTGGTTGAATATGATAGAACGCAGATGTTGCAGAGTAGACGGGAAAAAACAAAAAGCAAATTTGGGAAGGAGATACAGAGAAGAACCTAGCATAGGAAACTAGAGCTGATTGTACAAGATGCTAGAGTGTTGCGTGGACGCTAGCGCGTTGCACTAAAGTCTTGAATATGCCAAAAATTAGGGTTTACGATCTATATGGATTTGGCATTGTCTGAACACCTGTGGTAGAGAAAATTAGAACTCAGTATGTGAATATGCCCGAATAATCATCATTGCCCCAGTTTATCAATGATGAACTAATAAAGACAAGAGATAGGATTTAGGAGTCCCCAAAAGGCTTGAGATGTCTAATCCTCTTGCCATGGCAACTTGGACACTTGAAAAATGAAAGGGGGAGAAGGGTTGTGTGTATAGGGGTTTGCCTCGATCAAACCTTGTGTTGGTGTTCCCACCTTCACAACAATAATGATGATTGATGATAAAGAGTGTGCACTCTTCGGGGAGCAGAGGCTAAACAAACAATAATGATAATGATAATGATAACACAATGATAGATTTTACCATTCAGATTTGAAACCCTTGTGGGATTGATGTAGCCATACAAGTCGCACACAAGGAGGAAGGATAGGCTCCTTGAAGATCCTGCAAGGGTTAGCACATGCAACAATAATAATAACAATAAATAAGAAACATCACATGAAACATGAACATGAATTTGCTGCAATAATGGAGTTCACCAGTTGGTAGATTGTAGACTGTAAATTGCTTGGATTATGTCTCTAATCATTTCCTTGTCTTGCTTGCTTGTTGTTTCTAACTTGCTCTTATTCTCTAGACTAGTGAAGGAGAGAAGAGGTCGCTTATATATGAGATCAAGGACATCCAAGTAACTGTTTGGGAGAAGCCGACAAGTAAGGTCATGTCCTTAATCACAACAAGGCCGAATATTGAATTCAAAAGTTTTGGTGCATACAGTTAAGATGCTAGCATGTCGTGCTAGTGTTTGGGCATAATATGCCTTGAAAGGGCTTGGTAATAAAGGATTTGACCAAGTTTGCTAAAAAGGTGATAAACAGGCACATTGCAAACAGAACTAGACACATATGCCAAAGTGAGTGCCAAACCTAGTGTGAAATTGTAGGCGATGACAATTTATGATGCTACAAGCCTTGCATACTCAAACCAACTTATAAGTATATTGTGACAGCAATATTGGGATACTTTGTGCAAGGGTATAGTTTGTAACAAGCCAAGTGTTTAATCACAACTTTATCAGTTAATCCAACATCTTAGGGAAACCTCCCTTGGTTTTGCAGAGCTAGAAGTGAAGGAGGTCTTGCCCACCTCAATAATTGGTCTTGAGTTGCCCAACTTGAACATAGGTTTTCTGATATTCTTCTCAAGTTTGACACCCCTGACACTAGGGAGACTATCAAGCCTTGGGGATTTGGGGTTAACAACCCAGATCACCAACAAACATGACATACAACAACCACATCTATCTAATAATCCATCTTCAAACTTGTAAATATTCACCTATAACAAGAAAGAGATCATTTTGTTAAGGTTCTGCAACACCTATCAAATTCTAGTTATAGTTGCATCAACAAATGTGATGGAAGAAATCTCATGGGAAAGAAGACTTGTCACACTTCTCTACACAACATATCTCTCAAAACATTTACAAGTGACCAAGGAGACACGTGAATACATATAACTACTACAATAGTTGCATTTACAAATTTTGGGATATTTTCCCCTAATGATGGATGAACTAACACAATTGAAACCCTAGAACACTTTGCACTCTTGTTCTATGAAAAATCAAACTAACCAACTCCTAGAAGGAAGAACAAACTTTTATTTATAGATTTGAATCCTAGGAACTTGAGCAACGAGAGAGGAAATGTGGTCGTGTGGTAGTGTAGAGATCACCCACACTCTTCTTGTCATTTTCATTAATGTTTGCATACAAAAATTGTCCCCATTGAGATCTACAGAGACACTTGGACTATGAGAAAATCGCTATCATTTCATTCTTCATCATTTTGTGCATTAATGGGGGGTTGATTTGAGTGTATAGGGTGGAAGAGTGCTTGTGAATTGTGCTGAAATAACAGCTTGGAAATATCGTGAATGTATTAGCTCTACAATCAATTGCAACAAATTAGGGCATGGCCGTTTGCATTATTTCCTCCTTTGAATATATGCTTGCTTGCAAAGACAATGATTTTTGGGCACATTTGAATTTGATCTAGGCTCTGCAAGGTCATTGGCTCATTAATGGTGCCATGCGTTGTTTTCCACTTTACCACTGGAAATTGTGTGCAAATTCATGCTCAAATGACGAATAGTGTTTTTGGGTCGGAAAGATCCTTTTTCAACAATTGCTACATCAAATTTGGCCGTAAATGGCCTTTTGAATGTGCAGGGGAGTTGGTGAGTTTGAGTAGTGAAAAATGGTAGGAGTCTTAGACTTCAAAGGTCCCTTGTCTTAGGTTGGGGCATGGGGGATCCAGGGTGACGAGGAACTCATACCATTGAGGTATGTGGAATGGAAGAAGTCCAAACAAGAAATTTGAAAAGGTGAGAGAGTGTCAAAATATTGGGGATTAGGAGTCAAGCATACCTCATGACAAATACTTGAGGAGAGGAAAGGTCAAAAGTTTGACTTTGAAGGAGTACGTAGAAGAAGGTTTGGGAGTCGGGGGTTGGAGTGTTGGTGAAGGCATGATAGGAAGAAAAAGTCTGAAAGTTCAAAAAATAGACTTGGGAAACTTTCAAAGGGTGGGGGATTGGGATGTCAAGGGTGACATGGAAAGGGTTACCTGGGTAGAAGGAAGCCCACAACTTTGACTTAGATAAAGCATTTAAGGAAAACATTGTGTTAGGAGTTGGGAAATCAAAGAATGTCCAAATGATGTACCTAGGTAAAGGGTGGCCCAAAGAAGAAAAAGAATCTCAAAGGATTAGGAGATTGGGGGCAAGGGAAAATATTTGTTGGGAAGGGGAAGTCTGACATGCCAATGAGAATAAAGGGGAAGGAAAAAATGAATGGGATGGCATATTGGGATGGACAACCTTGAAAGTCCGAAACTTTGACAACTTTTAGAAACTTAAGGAAATGACCCAAGAGACCCAACACTTAGGATTTTTGGATTTTCCTATAACACGTAACACTTGAAGGGTACATAGAGGACAACACCTAGGCAAAAACCACAAACAAAGATCCATGCACGGATTTCTTAGATTGGTTATAAATTGAGGGTAAGATGAGGCCTAAGTGCAAAAGGAAATTGGGACTCAAGCAAAACAAGGTACTGTAGAATTGAGTCCCAAAGGAGGGGTGTATGTTGTACTGCATGGAGATTCACCACTGTTGGATTGTTGGAATTTGTGACTTTGTTATTTTTAATTGGTGAGACATTTCATGTGGTTTTGAGCTTTGTGCTACCTTGAGGCCGACATAGATTATGTGGCAAGTTGAAGGGTATATATATGTGGTTTTGACTCTCAAGGCATTTGTAAGTAAGTGAAGAAGACTAGTAAAGAGTAGAGACATAGTAGGTAAGTACAACAGTGAAGGGTTGAGGATTGAAAGGCTGAGTGTGGCAACAAGGAGTATTATGTCGAGTACAATATAAAAGAGTGAAAGTGGCATGTAGGAGGGTTGTCCTTGTATTGGGAATCATTATGTGGCTGCTTGGGGAAAAATAGGAAGTGGTGTTTCCAAAGTAATGTGTTAGTCTGTATGAGAAGCCATTGTGGCAGATTGTAATCGTGTTTAAGGAATCAAATATAATGATATTATCTTTTGGAGGTTGGGTTTTCCCTCATTTAAGGTTTTCCTAGGATAAATCTTGTGCTTTGGGTTAATTTTCTATTATGTTGGTTGTTTTTCTCTTGTGTGGGCTGCACGACTAGATAGTCCTTAATTGGAACCTCTATTTGTGACTACATTACCATCATAATCTTTTTATCAAAGTCAATCCACTTGGACTTGGCAAGCCATTGTAACTTTGGTAGATGTAGGAAAGTTAAATAAGAGCATGATGGATTGAAATATTAAAAAAACGTTGCTTGCTTTTTCATATTTTTAGCATGTTTGAGTTTTGAAAGTTTTGAAAGTTTTTGTAAGAGTTTTTTTGGGAAAGCTGATTCTGCCTAGTTTTGGCAAGTTTGATTGAGTCTTGCTTTTTATTATGCATGCCCTTGAGCCTAGTCAACCTTCTTTGAACATGTTCTTTTTATTATCTCTTTGGTTGGTTACTAGAATAGAAAGTACCAAAATTGAGGGCTTTCCATTATTAGATGACTTTCAAGCTTGAAACATGTTAAGAATCTTTTTCTAACAGTGTATTAGTTCCTCATATTGGTTGAGGGAGTTGGTATGCATCCTTCTTTTGACCTTTTTCTTTTGTTTAAAGTTTGACAAAAGTTTCAACTCATCCTTGAGCCAAGTCAACCTTCTTAGCGTAGGTTCTTTTATCATTTCTTTGGTTTCTTCTTGGAATAGAACATCCCAAAAATTGAGGGCTTTTTTGATAGTTTCAAATACACCCACTTGTCTATTGCTAAAAATGTCTTAGGTCTTCATATTGGTCAAAGGAAGTTGACATGTATTTTATCTTTCAATCTTTTGCTCAGTTACTAAAGCTCCTAAGTGTAAAGTTTTAAATGTTTCTACTTGAATTTTATTTATCATTCAAAGTGAATTCAACCTCATGTCATACCATTGAACCAAACCAACCTTCTTAGCACTTTTGTTGGTTCTTTGGTTGGTTAGTGGAATAGAACATTGCTAAAATTGAGGACTTCCAATCCTCAGATGGTTATCAAATTTCAAGTTGACAAATCTATCTCTAAATACATGTCAAGTCTTTATAGTGGTCTATTCTAATTTCTTCTTTTGACCATCGTCTATTCAGTTACTGAAAATTGGCAGTCACAACATCTTTGTAAGCTCCAATATTTGAAAGCTTGTCTTTAGAACGAACAAATCTTAAGTTTTAATAAGATCTAAATTAAATACTCTTAGTATGGTAAATGTATTATGGTTGGTTAGATTATCCATTTCCGCAAAAGCATAGGTTGGCACTTTTTATGTTTTCTTAATGTTAGAAAATTTGCTTATACTAGTAGACACGAATGCTTTAGGAATACCCAACCCTCGTGTGTAATATTTTTGAAATCTGCTGGGTATTGAAATGATCTCAACACAATAAAGAGCCGATGAGTAATTTTTTAGTTGGAATAACAAGGGATATTATTGGGACCCTTACCAGTGGAAAAACATCTTGATGAGAGGAGGATAGGGAGCTTCTTTAAGGATGTTCTCAAACCATCAATTGGGAGTGCTACCTTTGACCATGGCATTGATTACCAGTTGTGAATCTCTGACTTACATCGCCTGAAGTTGAAGGAGGTGGACCAACTTAAGCCCTTATGTTCCCCCATACCCAAATTGCCATTGGGGACAGGGACAGCAGTTTGAGGGCTGGGGATGTGTCTTCGTGGAGCACAGATCGGAAATGAATTCTAGAGCTACTTGCTCAGCATTTTAATTAGCTCATGTTACAGAGTCTTATTTATGTTTTCAGTCAGTTCATAGATTCATACTTTAGTATTTTGTATTCTATAATGATATATCATGATTATTTTCTTTACAAAACTTTTTTCCTATTTTGATTGGATGTCTTTTATAAGCATTTTTTCATATTTGATAGTAGCATGTGTTAAGCGTGGAAAAATAATAGTTCAGTATTTCTGACTGGATTCTAATTGTGTCCATCATGTTTTGGGTGTCAGGTGCTTTGTAAAGAATCACTTGGGGATGTGAACACAACTTAAAAACATTCAAGATCTAATACCTCTAAAGTTGTGTCGCTTCAGATAATGACAAAATGCACATTGAGATTATTATAGTTAGCCATGATACTCTGCTAATCTTCCACTAGATAAGGAGGCATATATCAAGGAGCTGATGTTTCAATGTTGCAGATCTCCGAGGGTTTGGTTTTTCAAGTTGCCTGTGAATGAGAATACTGTAAGGGCTTTGTTGGACAAACCTCTGAGAATAGCTCTTACACAGTCTCTAAAATTTGCCTCTAGTCCTTGCTTCTTAAGAGAACATGTTTGTGAGAAATGAAATTGGTATCAGTTTTAGCCTTTTAGGGTGAACAATTTGGGTGATTTCTTGATTAGTAACTCTGCAATTGATTCAATTCAATAGTGCTCATAAATCTGTTTACTGGGAGTTACCGTGTTGGCCATTATGTTTTGATGGTATTTTTTTGCATTTTGTTAGTCTTGGAGTTGAGTACTTGGATAAGAGGAGAATAAATCAAGGGAAAGCCTGGACATGATTTGAGAGCCAGAAGGCCAAGACAAACTTAAGTAATGAAGGCATGTCATTAATCATAAGATAATAGTAAATGCAACTAACAGAAAATTTCATTCCATACTATGGGTACTTCTCTTTCTTGGGAGGATGACAGTTATGCTCACCTTGGACCTGACATTGGCCAGAACAGTGGTAATAATGGTGTTTCAGATTGGCTTCCGCTCTTAGGAGTACAACTATTATGCTCTTACCATGTGTAGACAGTATTAATAATGCTCCTCCGGACTTTGCTTCTTTGTAGATGTGTTGGCGTTCACCAAATTTCCAACTAAAAGATTGCTTTACCTTATTTACTGGATGATTAGCTGCTGTTTTGTTGCTGTTGCATGATACAAATACCATCAGCATGCACGAGCATTACACCTTCAACGTGTGAGTGGACTGTTGGGACTTAGCATCTCTAGTTTATTGGATGGAAGATTTCTGCATGAATTGTCCCAGTTCCAAGAACTTAAAAAGTCACAGTTGAGAAATCCTTGTTACAGTCACCTTACAACAAAGTTTAGTAAAACTAATGTTAGAAAGTGATCCTTTCCAAAGAGAAGTTAAAGTTTAATATTCTTAAAAGCTGAAGACATTTATTTTAAATCTTTGAGTTCATAAGGATCTGTAAAAATACCTGGAACCCCGTGATTCTATTAAGGAATTTATGTATGGTGTAATGGAGTAAAAAAGCTGCAAGTTCACAAGAGGTTTTCCACTTAAAGACGTTGCTTAGGCTGAATATGCATAATCTGTCTAACAATTATGTTCAACATAATAGTATTAGCATAATATTGGGTCTTCTGTTGTGTCTTATGTCTGGACAATATATATCAATGTTCCAAAGTGTTTCCAAACCAAGAAGATAGATCTTGACAAAAGTTGGAGAGACCCCCCTAATTTCAGTGGATTGAAGGGCCCAATTATATACAAATATGGAAAAAATATCAGACTTCTTATGCTACCTAGGACCTATCATTTTAGGACATGCTTATGCTCTTGTAACTTAAATTTGACATTAAAACAAGGATGGGTTATGTTATTCCAAGCCTTTTGACTTCACTTAAAAAAAAGGTAGATCCATTATAATATTCTAGTGAAACTGGTCTGATTTTCTTCTCCCAAATTGATGACTGATCAACTATGCCCATAGGTTAGCTTGTCAGCTACTGTGTACAATGCCGTAGTCACAGTCGACTCAAAATTGATCCAGTTACTGAGTTGCAGTTAAGAATGAAGAAGTATAATACAGCATTAACATTGAATAAACTGTTATCTCTGAATTTATTTATTTATTTTCTGTGTTATATTTTTCAATATTCCCAGCCACGGGGATGTCCAGGCATCACTGTAGGGTTGATGGATGTCTGACTGTCTGCCACAGCACGATACCCTTGGAAAATGTCCTCTAGATGTATCTGGGCCAACCCCTATCTGTGGGAAACTTCTAAAAAACAAGCCCTGGCTTTCCTGCGATTGGGGTCTGGCGGGGAACATTCCCCACACATCCCATGTTCCCGGGATGTGGGAAATATAGGCAGGTCCCTGAGGGATGCATCACTATGTTACATCACTCTATAGTACTATACAGTATGATATGTTAGTACATGATCAGACAATAGGGGTGTTCCATGTAGCAACATTCATACAATAGGGGTGTTCCATGTAGCAACATTCATTTTAGAAGGTATGATAGGGTGCCTGAAAAGTAAGGTATTTTTTTATAAAATGTTCTAACTTACATCATTCAAACAAAAAGTAGACCCCTTATAATATTCTACTGAAAATGATTGTTTTTCTCCTCAGCCGAATAACACTAAATTTTGGGCTAGTCCAGCTTGTTAGCTAGTGCATACAATTTTGTAGTCATGGTCAAGACTCAAAATTGGTCCAGTTACTCAGTTACATTAAGAAATCAAAACATAAAACAAAGCTCTACAATTGAATATATTATCTTCTCTGATTTTTTTTTTCTGTGTTTTATTTTTTCAATTCTTGGCCACAAGGATGCCTAGTCTATTTTATTGTCTAGACATAAGACAGGAGAAGACCCAATATTATGCTAATGCATTGCCCGACTGTTTTCAAAACAAGGGGATAGATCTTGAGGAGAGCTGGAGAGACCCCTATAATTTCAGTGGATTGAAGGCCCAATTATATACAAATATGAAAAAAATATCAGACTTTGTATGCTACCTAAGACCTATCTTATTGTTAAATTTATGTGAACAGATTAAATGCACAGAAAATAATTCAAAAATCAGACAAAATAACACTGCCGATACCCTGGGAAAACCCTCCTCTTGAGGGAGAAAAACCCAGCAACAAAGATCTCTCTTATATTTGATGTAATAGTGGCAATTTTACACATTACAATGAGGTCTAACACAAGACCGATATACAGCACTTGGCAATATGGAATGACAGATGACAACCTACTAAATCACGCCTGGCAATGACTGAACACAGATCTGACAATGTTCGCTTTGCACTGAATGGTCTTTAATCTGAATGATCTTCACACTGTGTAAAGTTCGCACTGAGTAAAGACTTGGCATTGAGTGTGTTCGCCTTGTATCTTGAATTCGCACCTTGCTTATTTGATAAATTCGCACTTGATGAACTGATATATTCGCACTTGATGAACTGATCTATTCGCACTTGATGTAAATAACCGAACTCTGCTAGATGTAACTTCGCCCTTGATGCGCAATTGACAGAATTCGCTAACTGTAACTTCGCCTTGTATGATATGATCACTCTTGATTAGATAATATATTCGCACTTGTGTAAATGACCGAACTGATCTATTTGCTCTTTTATGTTCGCACTTTATCATTCAGATATGTTCGCACTTTATGATGCAAAACTGATGAGAATAACCAAACTCCAGATCGATGATCAAACAATGGACAAACATTCTGTATATATGTACAAATGAATCGAGAGACAAATCCTTCATGTCGGCCTCTTAAGAAATTGTGACTCTAAGATATGATGTCGGCTCCAAGCAATCTCAACTCTTCTTTAATGAATGTTGGCCTCAATCAAATAACCTATGTCGCTTTATTTGTTCGGGGCTCTTTGAACATAGATCGGCCTGAATGAATATTCACACCTCTTCACAAGAGGTCGGCCACCTTAAAGATCGTGTCCCAAGGAGAATGAAGACGACTCTAATTAATAAACAAATATTAATTGTCTTCGCATCTTCTCAAGTCGGCCATGCTATGAGATGAAGATAACACAAATATAAATTAGATAGTCAACGGCTATCATTTAATTTATGATCTCTTAGTAGGGCAGAGCTGGAAGGAACGACTGAAGCTGCTAAGACATTAACACTTATTAGGACATACTTTATGCTCTTGTAACTTAAATTTGACATTAAACCAAAGATGGGTTATATTATTCCAAACCCTTTCGCTTCATTCAAACAAAAAGTAGATCTATTATAATGTTCTAGTGAAACTGGTGTGATTTTCGTCTCCCCAAATGATGACCTCACAACTATGGTCATAGCTTAGCTTTGTCAGCTACTGTGTACAATGTTTGTAGTCACGTTTGACTCAATATTGATATAGTTACCTAGTTGCAATTAAGAATAAAAAAATAAAATAGAGCAATAAACTGTTCTCTTTGAATTTTTTTATTTGTTTTGCTGCGTTATATTTTTTATTTTTCAATAACCAGTCATGGTGATGTCCAGGCATCACTGTAGGGTTGATGGATGTCTGACTGTTTGCTAAAGTAGGATACCTTCGGACAATTTTCTCTAGATATATTTGGGTCAACTTGTCTGTAGGAAACTTCTAAGGAACACGCCCTAGCTTTCCTGCTATTGGGGACTAGTATGGAACATTCCCTGCACATCCCATGTTCTCAGAATGGGAAATGTAGGTGGGTTCCTCAGGGGTCCAGCCCTGTGTTACACTGCTATATACAATATGATATGTTAGTACATGATCGGACAATAGGGGTGTTCCATTTAGCAATATTCATTTTAGCAGGTACGATAGGGTGCCTGAAAAGTAAGATATTTTAATTATCTATTATAAAAAATACTAACTTGTTACTTCATTCAAACAAAAAGCGGGTCCCTTAAAATATTCTAGTGAAAATGATGTGTTTTTCTCCTCAATTGAATGACATTAAACTTTGGGCTAGTCCAGTTTGTTAGCTACTGCATACAATGTTTTTAGTCATGGTCAAGACTTAAAATTGATCCAGTTATTGAGTTGCGTTAACAAAATAAGAACATAAAATAAAGCTCTACAATTGAATAAATTATTTTCTCTGAATTTATTTATTTATTTTTCTGTGTTTTGTTTTTCAATTCCCAGCCCTAATGCCCAGGCTTCCCCTAGAGTTGATGGCTGTCTTTTTGTCCCTCAGGCCATTTTATAGTCAGGCAATGTCCTCTTGATGAAGCTGGGCCATCCCTTGTCCATAGGAAACTTCCAAGGGACGCTCGTTAGCTTCCCCTGGAACTGGGGCTGGTGGGAAACATTACCTACACATTTTCTCAGAATATGGGAAATGTAGGTGGGTTCCTTGGGAGTTGGGAATGTATCCCCATTTAACACTCATATACAATATGATACATTAACACATGATTGGATGGCAGGCATGTTCCATGTAGCTATATTTCATTTTAAAAGGTATTATAGGGTGGCCAAAAAGTAAGGTTCTGTTAGTCATGGGACTCGCCGCGAGTCCCCCGGACGCGGCGAGTCGCGCACCGCACGACCCTGGCCACGTCCTGGGTGCGCGGACGCGGACGCGGCCGCGTCCAGGGGAGGACGCGCCAGACCCCATTAGAGGCACTACACCTACACCCCCACAAAGGGCATTGCCCCTCAACCCCATTAGGTAAATTTCCCTAATACTTGATATTATGGCTACTGCATCATCCATGACCTATCTTAGACACATTCCTAGGAAGGATGCAAGCTCCTTTGAGCGATAGATTTCTAGTTATTGTTTTGAATCTTTTGATATTTCATATTTATTTGGAACATTTGATGTCATGGATTTCATATGCAATGATTTTTGTATACATTTGAGTCTTTGACTATATATCTAAGTGTGTTATTTCCTTGGGCAACTCAACTACAATTTGTGTTTATACTTTATACTTATATGATCGATGTGTACTTGTGTTAGTGACGAGGACCTTGATTGGGTTGACTAGGCAAATAGAGAGGCTGAGGCTATAGCCATGGCAGAGGAGGAGGCTAAAGCATGAGCAAACACATCCACAACTAATGTTGGTGAGGGTGGCATGGAGTCACAAGCAGAGACTATGGTTGTAGTTGCTACATCATCTAGGACCCACCTTAGATGCCTTCGTAGGAAGAATGCAAACTCCATTTAGCCATAGACTTGTAGTTATTGTTTTGATATTTCATATTTGTTTGGAACATTTAATGTCATGGATTTCATATTCCATGAGTTTTGTATACATTTGACTAATTTTATATATCTAAGTATGCTATTTCCTTTAGTAGCGCAACTACAATTTGTGTACTTTATACTTATGTGATCGTTGTATACTTGTGGATGTGATCAAATTTGCTTTTATTTGTGTCTTTAGTCACTGAGGCTATAGATGCAGTCTTTAGTGACGAGGACCTTGATTGGGTGGACCAGGCAGAGAGAGAGGCTGAGGTTGTAGCCATGGTTGAGGAGGAGGCTAGAGCATGAGGAGGCATAGATGCTGTTGGTGAGAGTGGCCTGGAGAATCAGACACAGGCAGAGACTATGGCTGCAGCTGCAACATCATCCAGGACCTTTAGACGCCTTTGTAGGAAGGATGCTGGCTCCACTATGCCATAGGGCATAGAGTCATAGAACATTTTGATTTGATGTCATATTTCATATTTCATATTTGTATGGAACATTTGATGTCATGGATTTCATATTCCATGAGTTTTGTATACATTTGACTAATTTTATATATCTAAGTATGTTATTTCCTTCAGCAGCGCAACTACAATTTGTGTACTTTATACTTATGTAAGTGTTGTATACTTGTGCATGTGATCAAATTTGCTTTTATTTGTGTTGTATTCAATAAAGGGTGCTTGAAACAAGTTTTAAATCCTTAAAAATCTCTAAATTTCTAGGGTTTTTCAACTTTTTTTCATTTTGCCGCGTCTGCGCCGCGTCCGCGTCCGGAGTCGCCCTCGCCGAGTTTGAGCCGCGTCCGCGTCTCGTTACTATGGTAATTATCTATATATGAAATATATTACACTTGTTACTTCCCAGTCAAATTTATCAATCTGTCCAGTTGAACATCAATGTTTATAGCAGCATTTCCCTGTTTGTCTAGTTCCTCATAACTTGTAAGAAGAAGCAATTATATACCTTGCAATTTCTTAAGCCTTTTGAACTTTCCAAGCTATTTTCAATATTTCAATGCAAGTTTATAATTATTGGCAGTGCATGGTAGAATAGATAATCAAATGCAACATAAAAGCTTACTGAAGACAAATCACACTTCCTATTGTTTCTTGTCGAATATCCTTAATGTTCTATTGATCAATTGCACTTGTCTTGGTTATAAATGTCATATTTAACAAGCCTTATGTTATAACAGTTTACTGTTTTATAACTTTTGAGCTATTTGCTTTGCAACTCGACCATGTTTCTAGAACACCATGCCTTTTGACTTTTTTTAAGTTTTGCAAGAAATGCTTATGCAGCACAACCCTCTAAACCTTTTGATTTATATTACTTGTTTATCTGTTATAGAGATGCTGCTGAAGAACATTGCCATTCAGTATTGTTCATAAATCAATGTGGTCTCCACATTTCTATGGAAAAAAGTTCAGACATGTTAGGACTATGTATAATATGTTTTTTATTTCTCTAGGTAAAGCATCTTTGAATTCTTCCAAGAAAGCTCCTGCATCATAAGATTTCTTTGTTGCCCAATGCCTCTATCAATTGTTTGTTTGTAAACCGACTGTCTACAGTTGGACTGCTTTCTTTTGTACTTTTATGGTTTGGCATATTTTTTCAATCTGTAGATATTCTTACCCTTTGTTTTGCTGGATGTTTCTTGGGTATACTTGTCAAAGACAGGACAGTTGTGAACCCAATCCCTAAATTGGATTATAGCTTGATATTTACAATAATAGAATTTTAGTGAGTCGTCATGTCTTATGCTTCAACACATTGCCCAATCTGAGGAATGTTTAACTCCTTTTTTGTTAGGTGTTTCCGTCCTATTTTGGTTGATTTCATGATTATTTATCTTAACCCCCAAGTTTGATTATAGTTTTATAAATACAATAATATAAATCTGGTGACAAATGTTTTGTATTTAATTGCAGTTAGTATCCAAATTTGTGTAACTCCATGTTGTTCTTTACTTGGAATTAGTACTTTGGAGCTGTCACTATGGGTACCAACTCTTTTCTTTGTAGTTATATTTTTTAGAATATGTTCTAAGGATCTATAAAAATAAGGCTTATCAATACTAGGTATGAAGCTGTGATCAAATTAGGAAGAGATTCTGTCATCTTTTGCTAACCTTAGTCATTGTTATTACTTACGGAATAGAAGAGGGATTGGGCAAGCTTTTAAGTGGCTCTTTAAATCTTTAGTTTCTCTTCATTAGTCTTCTTCCTACGCACCATGTAGTTAGGTCCCAGTATATCAGTATGTGGCCGTGGAATTCATACACTTACAGAGAAATCCATGGCAACATATCATGCTCTTAGGTTTTGCATAGTGAATTTTTATACTTGATAAAAGTCTTAGATGATTACCCAAGCAAGGAACTCTTTGGGGCCAAATTTTCCATATTCGTTGGCATTTTGATTTTTAAGTAAAAAAGTTTTGTATTGTCTTTTTTGCTTGTTCCATTATAGACCATAAAAACAATAGGGAATTCACTGAGTAATGCAATTTTTGAATCAAGATATATATATCCTTTGCAGTTCCGTTAAGATTATGTTTTTTCTTTTCTTTATTCAATTCCATAATCATGTTAATTACATAAATTGGTATAGAAATTAAGAGGTGCAAGTGTCTTATAACGGGATTCAGACTTAGCAGAGATTATACACTAAAGTTAGATTGGTTGGGATGTATTCTCCAAGCTGTTAGCAAAATGTATTTTTTCTAACAGTTCGATTAGTCAAAGGTTCTAAATATTATTCTCTGTGCCTTATAACCACTGCTGAGAACGTCTTATATTTTGTTCATTAATATGGTCTCCATGCCTTATAACTGTTGCTTTGTGAGAATGTTGTAAATTTTGTTCATTAATATGGTCTGATTGTGAAGATCATGTTATGTATATTCTGCAATAAAGCAGTATTTAACCCAGCCATCTTTGCTGTTCCGAAAATCTGACCAAACTAGAAAGGTAGTATTTTGGACAATGTATAGGAAATGCCATACTGGTAAAGCTGTATTGGAAAATGCATTTCATTTAAATAAATGGCATGATATCATATTATCAGCAACTGGTTAATGTGAACTCCTGGGCATTTCTTATGTTTGAATAAGATTTCCACACATTAACAGAAAACTTTTTTCCAATCAAATTTATGTCAGAGTTGAATATTTGCTTAAGCAATAGTTTGAGCGGCAATGAACTGGTTATACAGCTCCTTACAGTTACACTGTCTAAGTAACAAAGCTATGTTGACATTTTCAATACCTGTTGGTGATTCTTGGTAGTGAATGGTAGAACAGATTACCAAACACAACAAAAAGGATATGAAACAAAAATCACACTTCTGTTGTTTTCCATCATTAAGAAGACATTTATTTTCTCTAATTTCTAATCGCAAGGAAGGCATTGCATGATCTAACATTTCTTGGTTATGCACCCGCCCTAGCTTGTAAACACCATCTTCAGTTTTCCAATGGATGCTTGCAGACAGAAACGGACAAATCATTTGAATACCATGCAGCTAGAAACTAGAATCTGACACCTGTAAATTTCAACAACCTAGGAATTATATACACGTCACCTAGTTTAAATGCTGCATGACATTTTATGTTGAGTGTTGTCTACATAACAATTCGAAGTGGTCTACATATATCTTGTAAGCCTTAAATAGAATTCCTACAACATAAGATTTCTGTTTTGCTCAATGCCTAGCAATCAGTTACTTATTTTGTAAGCATAATTGTGTGCAGTTGGGCTGCTTTCTGTGTCATTGTGTCTCATACTTCAGCACATTGCTTAATCTGTTCATGCTGACAAGTTTAAATGGTTATTGATTACCAATTATTGCTAGACTTGGAATTGATGATTACTAGTTATATCCATACTAGATCTAAAGCTATCAAATACACAAGATTTTGAAAGTGACATAACAACAGTGACACCTGATTTTTGCATCCCATGCATGTCTTGACACGTGTTTTCATTAGGCAACTTAAGTAGCAAGGCAATTTAATCCTCAGTCACTTCGAACTCTACAACTGATAAAAGCCATGAACAATTTAATATTCAGTCACTTGGAATTCGGCAGCCGATAAAGTCATGAACATTTACGTGGCATTGGGAAACTTTATAATTAGTGGTCTTGTCTTCTGCATGCAATTCCTTTATCTCAATATATATGCCCTTAGTAGATACAAACGTAATGCCTGAGTAAATACTTTGTTATCTAGGTTCAAATTCATGATTACATCCATATATAGTGGTTACATAAGTATGGTTACTTATTTGAGGGGAAGCATTCTGCAGCCAGATTTTGAGTCGTAACAGAAATAAGTATGGTTACTTATTTGAGCTGTTTTCCTTTTGGAATTATTAATCTTCTGATAATTATGCCTAATCCATTATAACAGATTCTTTGTTGGCATCATGTTAGGAAATTGATTTTTGATATCCTTTCCTTAAATAGGTGGGATATCATCTTCTACTTATGCAAATTCCATACCATATTTACATCGAGAGATTATGTAGGAACTTTTGGGTAGTTGGAGAAAACTCTGGACCAAGCATTTAGCAAAAGAAGTTAAGGTCCAAAAACTATGTAAAAGCTGTCGAGGCAAGCTTTCAAATTTTTGGTTTGTGGTATAGCATAAAACTTTTAGTTTTCCACCATAATTTTTCCCTATGCATGCGTTTAGTTTTCTATGGTTTTTCCGAGAACAGACCTGCAGTTAGAAACTCGTAGGCACACTCAGCAAGTATGAGGGCATTCTTATTGAAATTGAGTTTTAAAAGCTTGACTTTTTAATTGACATTCTATTTTAAGCATCTGAATCCAACATGTTTTATTATATTAGACTTCTTTTTTATCACAGAAACTGTATTTTTTCAGTTAAGTGTGTGTTATCGTATTAATAATACATTTTTTCTGATTTAAGCTATTAGAGCATCAGAATCTATATGATCGTTTCCCCCAACCTGTGGGGAAAATGGCCCTTTGTGTCTTTTTGCATTAGATGTAGCATTAGAATTGCCTCATGCCAAATGGAGATTTCAGTCTTGATACCATTTTTGCATTAAACTGCATTCGAATTGTGGCTATATATATTCAAGAAAATTAATCTATAATACAGTCACAATTAAAAGTTGGCCATTTGGCAAAAAACAGTTTTTAAACATGTGCAGGTGTTATGAACTTCTGGGCGAATGCTGTTCACTTCCAGGCCCTCTCTCTGGCCTTTTCATTTTATACTTGCAAAGGACTGCCTGCAGAATACCATGTCCAACATAATTCTCTGTGCTAATTTTTTGGGCAAGGATTTTTTTCTCTTAATAGATTTCTCATTCTTTTGCCTGCGAACAGAAAGATGGGATCAATTATCCTGTTCATCAGACTATCTTAAACAGGGATAAATAATAATTCTAACCTTTCTCTAACTTCCCTTGCCAATGGCTGTTAATATGGATAAATGTGAGGGTATTAAAATGCCATTCATTAGTTTATTTCTATAGAGCCAGTGAAAATCAGATGTCCGTAAGCGAAAACTCAAGTCTACTTAGCTGCTGCAATTGATTATTTTCTCTGAACATTTAATGTATTTTTAAGATATTTTGAGTTTGCATCTTCTAATCTTCTAAAAGTTGTTTTTCGCAAGTTTTCAGCACCACACGCCTGCTTTCAAGAATTTGGGTAGCACAGGACAACTCAGAGAGCAGGACCAAAAATGACAAATTTCCTAATGCATTTTTTATTTACTTTCCACATTTTTCTTCTATGGAGCTAGAACACATGTTAGTGAGCAAATTATTTATCTTCTATATACTCTTTATTATAAAGATAATACAAAATGTTTTCATCGACTCTCATCAAGAGATTGCTCTCCCCATTCTTTACGGAGGCGTTGTAAGCAGTCGACAAATTACATAGTTGGACGCACCTATTCTCAGAATCGTTCCCAAATTTGCAACCAGGAGTACATCTCCCTAAAAAATCGAAAGAAAAGAAAACATTTAGTACGGTCGTACATATAACCTTATGACATCTGTGTAAGGAATAAACGAAGTAGGAAAGTCATAACTTCTATCTGTATCTCTGTTGCTTCAGAGTCAGAAGTACACGTGCCTCTCTTTTTTTTTTTTGCTATAAAATATCCAACCCAATTTTGAGTTCGGCTATCATAGTTAAAATTATTGATATGATTGCACGCGGCGAGAGCTCCACACACGGCCAAGTTTGCTAGATTTAAATAGCCTATTATCAAACAAATCACAAGAAAATTAATTTTCGGCTAAAGCAACCGAGTAATTGCACAATTTTTTCAATACTGCATTTTTCCTGGGTAGCTCAAAACGGTGGGATTTTGCATAATTCAAAATAATAAGACGGATCACTAATGTATGATATAACTAGCAGTTTTACTAGGCTATATCACCACCTTGTGATATAGCCTTGGTTGGCATTATTTTAAAGACTTAATTAAGTACCCAGAAAAATAAAATAATTATTACCAAAGCAAAAAAAATCGAAACAAATTTGAACTTGTTTTCCGCAGATAGAATCAGAGACATTAACGAACACATGCAAGCGAATTTCAACACTTCACACAAAATGCCAAGAATATTTACTGAAACCCTTACTATAGACAATTTCGTAGCACAATTTTTCTTGGATATGTCATCGCAAAAAAATGGCAGTCAAGAAATCAGTGGTTCTCCAATATTCATCCCCAGCTTTTTAAAATAAGAGAAAATTAGCAAACGAAAGGAAATCATATCTGCATTCACTGAAAAATGAAAAAGATTCTTATGCAAAAAGAAGAAAAAGTTAAGATCTTGTTGAATAACATGATATTCTGAATAAGGTTCGTAAAAATTCCAACAAGAACAAAAATAAGCTTGATTCTGTGTGGATTTGTGTTGGAAATAATAAAGGAAAAACGTCCCCTTGCAGGGGGAGCCATGCTGATGGCAGCTTCATATTTTACACAGGCTACAATTTACAACGGTTTATACAAGCTGCAATATAGCAGTGCACGACCCGTATGGCCTTGAGGCACTTCGACTCTCTGTAAGGGTTGGCTCCTTGTCCTCCCAACGAAGCAGAGCATAACAGTCTTGACCTTTTTTGATGGTCCAATTGGAAAAAACCTATATCCCCATCTGCCTGCCTGCTTGCCCCACAATTATTTGTTTACAAAACAGATTGTTTTTCTTTTTCTAAGGCCTCCTTAATCTAACCCATTCAAACCGGCCAGGTAGAGGTGAATCACTTACTGGGTCGTAATTGTACCTGGTGAAAAAAAAGAGACTCTCAGCAGGAGAACTTGCAAAAAGCAAGCTGCAGACAAACTAAAAATAAGGAAAAAAGAGCAGCGGACTGTTACCTTTCTGTGAACCGTCTTTGTTCTTGCTGCTCTGCCCCGGCGAAAAATTCTTCAATTTCGTTGGAAGTTGGCACATGGAGAAACTGATGACTAGCACTATGGCTGCGGCTGTGCCCTTCATTCTGTAGCCTTCTCCTGCCTGAGCTAGGTGAGGCCGGTCTTGTTGTTGACCCCGGTGTCTCCACATCCCTCATGTGGCTTGATGGCGTTGTTTCTCTTGTAGTACGTCTGTTAAACAAAAACACAATGCAACTGCAGAATAAATTTGAGATTTTCACCAAGTACATAAATTCCCGATATTCAGCTGGAACTAACTGTTTTATATCCTTTTATTTCCAAAATTTCTTTTTATTTCCCG
>VDFB02029856.1:0-10126 GCA_007258455.2 Sequoia sempervirens | reverse complement strand
ACATTTGGGCATTTGCCCTAACCCTAATTGAGAGTTGCCATTTCGAATCTTAACCATTGATTCTAGGGCATTTTTTCAATCTCTCAATCTCATCTGTTCGTTCAAAATGGCATTTTCTATAAAATGTCATTTTCCTCTCATTTTCGCATTAGGCAATATTTTAGACATTAGATGCACATAGATTCTATAGACATTGCAGCATTTGTCATCTTATTTCATTTAGTCTTGGCATATTTAGGCATAGGCATTTCAATTGTACTGTCATAGTCATAGGCATTTAGGCATTTATCAAATCCTTCAAAGCTTGATGTAGGACTTAGAATATTATTTCAGATTGCTCGCATGTCAAATCTAAGGGCAACATGTCAACCAACAAGCTAGAAGGTGTTACAAAAGTGAAGCATGGAAGTCTCGATGGTTTTTCAGGTATAATCGTTCTTTGTTCTTCCTTTGTGTTTTGTAATTGCTTTGGGTTTTATTGTCATTTATGATTTATATGTTTTATTGATTGAATCTAATCCAAAATTACCCTTAGTTACATTGGTGAACTCGACATATTTGGACAAATAAAAACCCATTTTTGGAGTTGGTTTCTTTTTGTTGCAGGTTTTGTTTGCTTTTTGTTGCAGGTTTAGCATCATTGTGGATAAAGCCCTAGTTTCTAAAGACATGACCATAACTTTCAAACGGCTATGTATTTTCTCACAATTTTTTTTTTTAGCTTGGGGACAACATCACACACTTTTGTTCTAAAAATCAGATTTTTTGGATCTGTTTTTCACTTTTTATAATTTTTTTCTGTTTTTCATAAAAAATTAATTTCAAGAGTAAATAATCAAATTTTTCAGATATGTTTACATTTCTGGAAATCTCTTTAAATTTTAACATGGATCTATTCTTTATATTTTAAATTTGGATGCACGATTATTAGTCAAAAAATAGATCTTTTAAAATCTGGGTTTAAAAAAGATTTTCTTATATCTCACTCACGGTTGTAGATCTAATCACAAATTTTTTTTTGCAGATTTGGAATGACATTAGACGACTCC
The DNA here is from genome assembly GCA_007258455.2 of Sequoia sempervirens. Taxonomy (NCBI): domain Eukaryota; kingdom Viridiplantae; phylum Streptophyta; class Pinopsida; order Cupressales; family Cupressaceae; genus Sequoia; species Sequoia sempervirens. The sequence goes on along the minus strand of VDFB02029856.1, from coordinate 9,077 downwards.
AAAAAAAATAAAAAAATTTTAGAGCTGTTATGTATTTTTTATAAAAAAATTATGAATTTTCATAAAAAATTAATATCAGGTGCAAAACAGCAAATTTTTCCGATTTATTTAATTTTTTGGAAACCTCTTGAGATTTTAGATAGGCTTTATTCTCTGTATTTTTCATTTTACTATCAAAAAGTTTTCTAAAAATCAGATTTGTCTCGACTAGCTAACCCTCTGATAGTAGTGATCGATTATCTTGTTAGGGTTTGTTGTTGGTTTTGTGCATGTGCAGAAAATAGATCGATAGTCAAAGAAAAACATTCAAACTACTAATGCGTGGTATTGTAGGTTCGATTGTCAAAGGCCAAACATCAAAACAATGTGCTTGCATTTTTAGTAGTGTAACACACATTTTATTTTGGTGCAATTAAAACGAACCTATATTTTCTATGTCTGAATGTGTTTGTAAAATGGTAGGGGAGTATGCTCTCACCTTGTGAAAACTTGGTGATCAGAAAATTAGACCTATTTTTATCTGTTTTTACCTGACGATTTGGTATATCAGAGTATCCTCTCCCCTTGCGCTTTCAGGTGATCTTGGATGTAAGAGAAATGGTTACTAACTCTAGAAATTGGGCCTGCCTGGGGATTTCATCACCCCAACACGACTCAAACTGGCAACGAAGCTAAAGCCAAGCTACCCCCGACTGGTATATAAATGTAAATCTTAAGGGAAAACCTAAGATTGCAAGTGCAGATGTGTCATACGGACAGAGTTGTACTCCCTTAAACCTTGTTGAGCTTAACCTCTTTAGGCTGGAGTGCCACCTTATTGGTGATTAATATCTTGCCCCATGTATGGCCACTCGAACGGTCCCACTAAACACCTTTGTGTAGTAAGCCAAAACCTTCTATTTTCTAGCTGTGAAATCGTCGGTGTGAAGGCATCCACACTTCGCAGCCTTATAGTAGAGGTGTGGATCAATCTAACAAGTGGAGTTTCATACAGCTTGGTTGGCCCGAAGAGAGTGCAATCATGGGGAGCCCGTAACCAAGCTTCTAAATTCACATGAGCATGTGCTGGGAAACCTATGTGGAATCTAGCGAATATTGTCCTGGCCTAACCATAGGATTGTACTTGTCTCATGTGTGCTTGCTTACAGTCAAAATATTGTGCTTGCAAGTGTTTTCTGGATACTGAAACAAATCAAACAACAGTCAAACATCTAGAAACAACCAAGTCAAACATTGGACCTTTTCTGACCCATTTCACAACATGAACATGCAATCTTCCATGAACATGCCATCTTCATCACAAAAGTTTTTTGAGCCATTCATAAAAAGAGACTAGAATGGACGAGTATATGTCAAAGACTTAGAAGCTGCAGCGCAAAACCCTGATATATCCTCCTTTGTAGAAAAATCAATCTTACGTGACCCTCAAAGGTACCTAGCCATGCTTTTGGACCAAGGGGCTAAGTTACCACAAGGCTTTGACATAAATACTTTGCCACCTCCATTTGTCTACCCTCACCATCAACAGTTGCTTGACATAAATCCTACCAGTAATTCGCAACAAACGTCCACTTATCACCCTTATCCTAACCTTGACAAGGGAAGCCAACTGTCCACTAGTCCATTCCAAACCTCCATGGCATATTCTGACCCTTCACCTATCAATCCCGTCCAAGTCTACATGCCTTATCAACCATCTACCAACTCATGTCAAGTCCTCACATCATACCATATCGATCCCATCCAAGTCTCCAAGTCCTATTTTAGTCAACCTTACACTAATCCAGCTCAAGACTCCATGGCATATCCAGTTGAAGTCCCCATGTCACATCCTATGACATCACATCCTAATCTAGTCCAAGACTCCATGTCATATTCGGTCCAAGTCTCCACATCATACCCTTGTCCTTCACATACTAGTCCAATGCAAGTACCCATGCCATATCCTAGTCCTTCACATACTAGTCCCATCCAAGTCCCCACGTCCTGTCCTAGTCTATCATTCATTAATCCTTTTCAAGTCATCCCCTCACAAGCCACATCTAGTCATGAAAATTCTATCATAGTCCAAAGTCAAATACCATTTAATAAACTTGAGGATACATGTCAAAATGAAAGCCCAAAGCAGGACCTTATAATTTCACCCTCATGTCAAGAACAAGGTAGTTCATCCCATGACCGTATCTTTCCATCCATCCATGAAGTCCTTCAAGATAATCACGACATCTAGAACACACCTCTCCTTGACAACGGCTCTATTTCCGACTATATAATCTATGACAACCCCATCTTCGACCAAGACCCTACCATTGACCAAGAAGTCCAAAATGATCCAATCCTTTACCTTTATACCATTCATGATCAAACACTTTCTGACCTTCTAAAGGCATCGACTATTGACACTTCCCACAATGAGACACTTGCCTCCATGGGACACATAGATGATATTCCTCCAGAACAAGAATCTTCCACTAGGGACATGCTTGCATATGATCAAGTTATAGCTAAAATCATTGGACTCTATAACACTAAAAATAATGATGTCTTCGACATTGCCTTGGAAGCACCAACAGAATCATTTGAACCTGATATGTCACACAATCAGACCAAAGATATCGGTAAAGAATATGTCCAACATGACAATGAAGCAAAGAAACTTTATCACTTAGGGTCATCTGTCTTTTTCAGAGTAGGCTTTCTTGTCGATGAAAATATTACAAGTGACAGTATCCATAGACCTAATGATGGGTTAGCATCTTGCTTTCAAAACAGCAAATACCCCATCACAAATAGAATCTGTCAAAGCATGCAATATCAAGGAAAAAGACTAGGCATACATGAGCAAGGCATTCTAGAACCAATACAGCTTTAGGAAAATTACAAACATCAAGGTCTTGGCTATTCCTCAGTTAGTAAATCAAATGATGTCAGTGGTTTCTCCTCGATATTGGGGGAAACTTTGTGAAATACAAACGTCAAAATGGAGTCCATGAGAAATCCTTGTCATAAGATTGTTGCCAACACCCCCTCCACCCACACCATAAACCGCCATTCTATCATGAATCAACCTCCCCTTTGGAACCAACAAAAACAAAAGGAATACAAATCAAAAGGTGAAAATCAAATGTCAAAGGCCATCGAATCAGACAAAAAGACAAGTGGACAAATGAAATTAAAATGGATCCCAAAGAAAAGTGGATCAAGCAAAGAAAATATGTCAAAAGAAAAATTCAATAAATATGTGGAGCCACAAGCAAAGAGGACTCCCACATATAACAAATGTCCACCTTCTTCAAAATGTTCATCAATCAAGGCATATAAAAGTGTTGGTTCCAAACACCATCCCTCCAAAATCCGTCATCTACCATACCAAGTTTGGAAAATAAAAAGTCATTCATCCAAACGTCCAAACAATATTTCCACGTCTACCATCATTCGTCATAACCCTACATCTCATCTAAAGTCTAATGATCCCATGTCACAAATCCGTCACATCTTGGCAGCAACTCTTTACTGCAAGGACTCTCATGGAACTCTATTGCAATGTGCGTATTTTGATAAGGCCAACTCTAGTATCATAAAGGATCACAATGACATCGATCAGTTGCATACAAGTACTATGATCTTGACAAGACAACTCCCTCAGCGAGGTCATTATTGGCATATCATGGCACCAGTCTCTACATCGGCACCATCAGTGGATTCATAACATTTAGTGGTCATCTAAAGCATCCAGGCTATCTGCAAAAGCAGAAATACAAAAAAATTGAAAAATGTAAAACATCGTCACCCCGGGATGAAAACTCTAGCAAATAGGTGCCCCTGATAAGTACCAAGGATGAAAACCTGGCAACAGGCATCATGTGTAAAATAAATTGTCTATGTGGACTCTTATACTTGGGGGAAAGTTGTCTCATCTCCTAGGCCTTCCTCTTGACATTGACATCCGACCATTTCATTCATATCATTTTCATACATTTTCCACTTATTTCGGTCTTGACATAAAAATGGCACACATAAATTATGCTTTGGGAAAACTCTTGACATGTCTATCCTTCGGTCATACATGATTCATGAAACATCATGTCATTGACCATCATAGTCTTATTGTCCTTATACGACATAGTCCTTGAAAATAATATGACAATTCCATTAGTCTCATGTCTCCCATCTTTTACCAAGGCCACCCCCTATCCTTTCATGCCTGTCACCTATCTTGGCTTTGTCAAAATGCTCTGTTGATAATCATCATCCCATCTCGTCGCAATTCAGTCATTCCAAATGCAATGAGTCTAATCCATACAAGCACATTATCCAAAAATTTAACTTGATTGCATTCCTAGCCCGCTATAGACTCTCCCATACTTGGCCATATTATCACACATCGCCCCTCACGTTGTTTCCGATGCATCCTTCCTATCGCCAAACAACGCTCAATACCCGGCCAATTGGTATCTAACTTGGATCTAGGGGCAATAACCATGTTGGTCCTTGATTCCCTCAAGTGTAGGCACTTCATTCATATGTAATTTGTCACCATCCTCTTAAAATGTCAAAATCCAAAAAAAAAACTCATAAAAATGACAAAAAGATAAAAAAATCATAAAAATGTCCCGAAGAGCACCAAAAACATCATAAAATGTCCCGCTAAGAAAGACCTAAAAATCATAAAACGTCCTGAAGAAAAACACAAAACATCCAAATCAATGTCAAAATCCTAAAAATGGAGTCAAAGTCAGTCATGTCAGTCAGTCCATGTCATTTTCAAACTACGTTGTCTCTACGCATTTGTTACGTAGGCAAGGCCATCAGTCGATGAGTCCTCGAGACATTAGGTCAACTATTCTAGGTTGGTCCAAATAAAATCATGGCATTTGTCACAATTTTCAGCACTGGGGCCAAATAAGTCGACATAGTCAACTTGAACACAAGATAGTCATTCGAAATGTCAATGTCAAAATTGGTCAAAATCAGAAAGCACAGTCCAATCAGTCATATAGTCAACATTAGTCAACTTGCCAAAACACATTAGTCAAAACAATGTTAGTCTTGTCACTCTTTGGTCCTCTTCAAGATGTGTCCTCGGATTTGGACCTCGTCAAAATGTCCTTTGCCTTTTTCAGGATGTGTCCTTCCTGACAATAGGCCCTGTCAAACTATCAACACTGTCAAATTGGAAAAACCCTTAAACTGTCCAAATTGTCAAACCAACAAGAAATCAATCTTTGGCAAACAAACATTGGAAAACAAAATAAAATGGTTGTTAATCTTTCTGGTCTCTCTTGTCTTATCTTTTGACTATCTTGGCTATTTTGTCTTATATTTTTACTATCTTGTCTTTTGGTCATGTTACTAGCTACCTCGAGGATGTCCCGTGAAGGATTTAGAGGTGCGATGATCTCTCCCAGCCTATTTTATTTTCTTTGACTGCTGTCTATGGATTGTCTTGACAAAAAGACTGGGGCAACTTCGCCCTTAGTATGAGTTAGGACATTTCTTGTCTGCGGATCGCTATTTTTTTTTCTTTTCAAATGGATGATCTTGCACACCTTTGGTCTATGTCATATATCATGGTGTTTGTTGTCCATTTGTGTCATTTTACCGTCCAATGATGATTAAGAGCAACAACTATTAAAGTCCTATGACAATGTTTTGAAGGATTTGGTCTAGGAACTAACATGCATCTTCTTCTATCTTGTCATCTTCTCTCACTATCTCATATAGGCATTGCATCCATACTTCTATCATCCATATCTTTTGCACTAACATTTCTTTTGTCTCTTCATATTCGCCTTTATTAATTTCAGAGCACACCCGTGTTCTTTGAACTCCGCTTTGTCCTCTTGAGGGGGGCATACACTACCCTCCCTCGGCTATTCTTCCTCATCTTTTATTTTAATCAGCATTTTTGATCTATTTTCTTCTCACAATGCGCATAAGCCGCATTATGACAAAGAGGGGCAAAATGTAGACACCTAAAAATGACCTAGGCCTGCAAGCTTCATTTTTTACCACTTTTCGTCCTAGCATAATTATGACACTTAATTATGTTCCTAACCTATCTTCAACTATTAATTAAATAATTCACAATTATTTAATTAATTCAGGGTCTTCTATTCTTCCTGATTATTAAATAAGTAAATCATATTTATTTATTTAATGTGTCACTAATTATCTAAAGTCAACTCATAATTAAATAAAATTCTCATTTTATTTAATTAATCTTTGTCATTAATGTCCTCCTGATTATCAAATAAATATATTTTAATATATTTATTCAATATGTAACTAATCCCTAAATCCTCTCTATTAATTAAATAGATTTTCTAATTTATTTAATTAATTAACCACTTCTTCTAAATTAAATAATTATTTTTAATTATTTAATTGTTGTATGTGACACTTCTTTATTTTTAAATAAAGCAATTTATTTAAAAATATCTCACATAGTTAACTAATTCTTCTTTTAGTAATTAATTTCAAAAATCAATTCCTCCTTATCTCACAAAATCCAAATTTTGAATTAATTTAATTCAAAATAGAAATATTCTTCTACAAATCAAGTAATTTCTAAAATTACTAATTTTCTAAAATCCCATCTTCTTATCTTCTGATTTTTGCTAATTTCATCTCAACTGTCACATTTATCTTTGATTTAATTTATTTAATTAAATCTTATTCAAACATTTGGGCATTTTTCCCTAACCCTAAATGAGAGTTGCCATTTCGAATCTTGACCATTGATTCTATGGAATTTTCTCAATCTCTCAATCTCATCCGTCTGTTCAAAATGACATTTTCTATAAAATGTCATTTTCCTCTCATTTTCGCATTAGGCAATATTTTAGACATTAGACACACATAGATTCTACAGACATTGCAACATTTGTCATCTTATTTCATTTAGTCTTGGCATATTTAGGCATAGGCATTTCAATTGTATTGTCATAGTCATAGGCATTTAGGCATTTATCAAATCCTTCAAAGCTTGATGTAGGACTTAGAATTTTATTTCAGATTGCTCACATGTCAAATCTGAAGGCAACATGTCAACTAGCAAGCTAGAAGGTGTTACAAAAGTGAAGCATGGAAGTCTCGACAATTTTTTCAGTTATAATCGTTCTTTGTTCTTCCTTTGTGTTTTGTAATTGCTTTGGGTTTTATTGTCATTTATGATTTATATGCTTTATTGATTGAATCTAATCCAAAATTACCCTCAGTTACAGTTGTCTAACAGTAAGATCCATTTATTGGTTTCCCATTCAACTGTTAAATATTTCTTACTTAACAAGATATAAATGATAAGCGTGCTAGTTGGATTACCAAAGTGATGGAGTTTGACATTGATATAAAGGTAACCAAGCTCATTAGAGGCAAAGGTTTGTGTGAACAGATTGCTAGAAATGAAGACAACTTAAAAGGAGCTGAAGATATGGATAGGGTGCTAAATAATGATGTTGCAGGTGTGGTTCTATTGTCTCCTGCTACTTGGTTGCAACAAATGCTGCATTATTTGCAAACTGGTGAGTGTCTTGAAGGCTTAGACAGAGCAAAAATAAGGTAATACAAATTACAAGCCATTCCTTATGCAATTATTGATGGAATTCTTTATAGGAGAGATTTCCAAGGAATTTATTTAGATTTATTCAGCCTGATCGAGTTGACAAGCTTTTAGCAAAATTTCATGATGGGCCTTTAGGAGGTCATTTTGCTACAAGAAAAACCCTAAAAATTATGCGGGCTGGTTATTATTGGCCAGATTTTTTCAAAGATGCTATTGCTTGGGTCAGAAAATGTGAGAAATGTGCTCGATTTTCTAGAAAACAGAGGCTTGCAGCGCTGCCCCTACATTTGATTCAGGTGGAACAACCCTTTGCTAAGTGGGGCTTAGATTTTATTTGTCCTATCAATCTGCCTTCAAGTGTGGGTCATAAGTGGATACTTACTGCCACAAATTATTTTACCAAATGGACCGAAGTTGTTGCTTTGAAAGAAGCAAAAGAGACTTTTGTACTTAACTTTTATCAGGACCTAGTCTCGAGATTTGGAATTCCAGATTCAATCATTTTTGACAATAGTTTGGATTTTATTGGTTTGAGGATTTCTGATTGGTCAGTTAGAAATAATATTTATTTGAACACGTCTTCTAATTATTATCTGCAGGGAAATGGTCAGGTGAAATCTACAAACAAGAATTTGATTTAGATAATCATCGAACATGGCATGAAAAGCTTAAGTTAGCTCTTTGGGCCGACATAATAACTCCTAAAAGAGCCACTGGTTGTTCTCCTTTTGTTCTAACTTATGGTAAAGAAGCTAAGTTACCTATTTCCATTGAGTTACCAATTTTAAGTTATGTTAAAGAACTGGAATTGTTGAATGAACAACCTCTTGAGGTGAGATTTGCACAACTAGTAGAGCTGGAGGAAACTAGGAAAGAAGCTCTAAGGCAGCTTAAGATACATCAAGCTCAGATGAAGAATTCTTTTGACAAAAGAGCAAGACCATGTGACTTCATTGTTGGAGATCTAGTCTTCAAGTGGAATGAATTTAAAAGCAGACCTGGACAAAATTTGATGCTATTTGGGATGGGCCTTATGTGATCATGGAGTGCAAGGAACACAACGTGTTCCAACTTTCTAAGTTGACTGGAGAGGTGTTGTCTATCCCAATTAATGGGATCCACCTCAAGAATTGCCTCTGAGATAAGTTATATCTTGTAAATAATTAGAGTAGTATTGCAAATAAGTGTGTTACACACATTTCTTTTCAGTAGTTCTCTTTTCCCTAAGCATTGTTGTGCATGTTTTGTTGGCCACCAGGGCCTGTTAGTTTCCTTTCTGCATTGTTTCATTTTGTTTTGTTGTTGTTGGAGTGTTTTTGTTCAAGTTTTTTGAGTTTTGGTGGTGGTAGATTTGACTCCGCGTCCAATGGAGTTTTCAAAGGCAATTGATATATGCTTAGTTGGCAAGCATTCAATGGAAATTGCCAAAATGTTACCACTTTTTCGCTACAGCTCGATTGGTGGAGTTGGATTAAATATTGTTATATCTTAAAGTGAAAAATATAGTTATTTC
>VDFB02029855.1:0-64765 GCA_007258455.2 Sequoia sempervirens | reverse complement strand
TGATAGTACCACTAGATAGTTGTGCATTTCATGTTCAAGATACTGTAAAACTGGATGTTATACCACTAGTTAATGCATTTATTATTGAAGGTCTTGGTTGATTCACTACTAGACCCCTTTGCATTTCAAGCATGTTTTGGCATTGATCGGATCTGCATATAATCAGTCATTTTGGCTTGATCGGATTCCGTTGTAATATGCCAATGGCTCCGCATTTTCTATGCATGCTTGTCCGCCAAAGAGACATCAATTCAGGTCAGCTCTATTGCCTGCATGCTTTGGTCATCTTCTCATCTTTACATTTCAATAGTGCATTCATTTAGGATAGAATGTGTTGTCCAAACATCGTATGCTCTCACCTTGCCCGCACTGTATTGAAAAAGAAAATTGGTGTGAGGTTAATACGTTATCCTTGCTTTCTTGCAAAAACCCTTGAACTCCTTGGAGGTATACTCTCCCTCATTATCTATTTTTAAGTACTTGATCTTCTTCCCTATCTCATTTTCAACTAGATCCTTGGTCTTTAAAAAGGAGATCCATGTCTTGTGAGAGAAGTCATCAATGAAGGAAACATAATACATGCTTTGCACAATTGATTCTACTAACATCAGTCCACACACATCCAAATGCAGTAAGTCTAGATTCTCCTTAGATTTATTCTCACTGCTTGGGAAAGCAACCAAGCCATGCTTGCCTATGCATCCTCTACATACTGCCTATTCAATACTGAACTCTAGAAGTCCTATGGCAATCTCTCTTAGAATAGGCAATGCTTTGCAACGTAGATGCCCCATCCTCTTGTGCCAAAACTCACACAAATTTTCACTGTTATGAACTAAAGCTTGAACTAACTCACCCCATAACCTCTATAGATTGCTTTCTAACTCCTATAACCTATGTTGTAACTGGGCTAGATTCCTTCAGCCTGATTGGAACTTGTTGATCCCTAAATTCTACCTTATCCTCAATTACCGAAACTGAAAGCAAATTCTTCCTAAGACTAGGAACTAACAACACATCATCAAAACTCAAAAGAGTTACCTGACTAAAGTCAAAAGGGAATTGTGCTAACTCCTACTACTAGATACTTGAAGTTGACATCACCACCAAACTCTTCCTAAACTCCAAAGTTAAGTTCAAGTTGGTAAAATACTGTCTAGCTAATGTCATATGCTTAGAGGCCCCACTATCCACATATCAAGCATTCCTAGAAAACATGCAAGTAGAAAGGCAAGATACTGTTGAAAAATCTTTCTCAAATTTAGCAGCAAATTCATTCACCTAAATTCTTGTAGAGGCTGCCACTTCCTCCTGCTGCTACTTCACTTGGTTCTTCTTCTTGTCTGGACACTTTGATGCACTTGATTTTACTCAAGGCCTTCTTCCCTACCTATGAGGATCCTTCCTCATCCTTTCCCTTACCCTTGTTCCCTTTTCATTTAATTCCCTTCATTTGTCCATAGAGAGCTAAATTTTCATCACCCCCCTTCTTGCTGGCTTTGGACTCCATTTGAGTTTCCTCTTGGATAGAGTCATCCCATATCTTTCAAAGGAAGGAAGACTTTCCCTGGCACAGTTTCTCTAAACAAAAGCTTGCCACAAAGATGAGAACCTATTCAATGCCAAGTTGACTAACTCTGCATTTTCAACCTTCTCCCCAACTATTACAAGTTAATCACAAGACTGTGTGATCTTTATCAAGTAACTGGTAACAATATTTGATTTAGTCACCTCTATGGATTTGAGTTTGTTTCTCAATATTGTTTTCTTGTTTATGTTTTCACTCTAAAAAAGACTGACCAGAGCATCAAACAACTCCTTGGCTGATTTCTTATATGACAAAAGAGGAATTAAGTGATCCTTCACCACATCCATGGTCATTCGCTTGAATTTAACCTCTTTCTTCTTGTGAGCTGCTAACTATTGTTGATATGTAGGTGGAGACACCTCGTCTACTTCGATATCCCAAAAATCATTTTCCTCCAATAACAAAGTCACGCTAACTTTCCAAGGTAAGAAATTTAATGCACCATCTAATCTATCCTCGATCTCTAATGCCATTAAAATAATAATATTTCTTTTCCTTCACAAACAAACTCCTACTTCAAGAAATGAATAAACTACTCAAAAAAAATCTAAAAATGCCATTACAATGTCATGTCCCCGAAATTGTAATACTAAATATGAGATTGAAATACAAATAACAAAATCGAATAAATATGTAATATCCCTTGACAATTCTGACCTCAAAATGCTGATTAGAGGCTCAAGGAATATCGTCAAACACTTTGCATACAACCTCTATGCTTGCTGGTATGAAGTTTCAGTCTGATTTTGTTTGCTTGAAATGATGTCAAATATAATCTAAATGCTTGCAAATTAACACTACAAAGTCTAAGCAATGAATTAGATGCAAATGCAACTTTTATTTGGCTTTTCAAATGCATATACATGAAATCTACATGAAAATTGTGCACCTACAGCCAATTGACATTTTGTCAAACACTTGGCATGCAAACTATTATGCTGATAATGAGCAATATCGATATGAACATTACAACAATTATTTGGTATGCAACTTGTTTCTTCTTATTGAAATGCCAACCTCACTACAATGCTGATATAGAAAAGATGAGCCAAGACTCTTGGCATTACAACATAAATTTTGAGTACATAATGCACACCTACAGCAGCAATCTTAGATGACTGAAATGTCAATGCAAACTACTCTAAAATGATGAAGAACCTGGAGTAAATGAGCGTCTATATCTGATGAAGAAGTGGCAGCCTTCAACTTGAAAATTGGTGCCTTCTCCTAGCCAAATCAAACTCTTCTTGCAGCCGCCCCTGTTCTGACTTGCAGCATAGATATAAATTATTGGCAGCCTTAAACACCTTCAAACAGCCACTAACTTCGTCACCAAAACCTCTAGAGTGGAGCGCTTCAATCCTTCAATGAAATTGATGCACACTAGGAGCTGCATGAACAAAATCATAGCTTCCAAGTCTGCAGATCACCCTGGCTGAGGTAACCAATCAGAATTTTTTTTTTATATCATAGCTGCATCCAAAATGCCAAGCGATGTTGTCACCAATCTGCAAATTGATCTCCAACCGAACTATCACAATTTTGCTTCAATAAGCTGATATGAAATCTCTATTCCCAAATTTCGCCAAAGACCACAAAATTTGCAATGCAGGTACAAGCTGAACTTCTGAAATGAAGCCCACAACTAGCAATAATCTCAGTTGTTAGTTTCACAACCTCAAAATTGCTCAACCAATAAGAGTTTTGTTCCCAAAGGTCCAATAATGGTAGAAACCCTAACTGGCTCCTTCACCGAATAATCACATCAAGCAAATATCAAACATCCTAGATGATTAGAAGCTTGGCTTGATCTTCTTTTATACTTTTTCAATCCATCTTCAAGAAGCTTCTAGAAAATAATATTAATATAATATTATTTTATTTTATTTTATTTTATTTTAGTGACTTTATGATATAATATTTTACTTAAGTCACTTTATTAAATTAATTAAATATAAGGTCACTTTATAATATTTATTTAATTAATAACCTTACAAATAATTAATTTAATTATTATCTCCCTTATTTCTCCAATCCAATTGAATTCAGGAAACCATCCACTGACTAAGTAACTGCTCCAAGGAGACCCCCTAACCATGCTCATTAGCCTACGAGGGTCAGGAATAGGCTAAATCCTCTAAAAACTGATGCTCACGAAAATGGGGACATTACAAAATATCAAAATATAAATATAAGTAATTGGCATTTAAACATTATTATAATAATTATAATTATCAATATAATATTATAATTATAGTACAATTATTATAGAACAATTAATATTATTAATTATGAATATCATAACAACCAAACTAATATTTACAAGAAACTAATATTATATGACTATGCTTTAGTTAATAAATAAACAAATCTAAATATTATTTAAAAAAAACCAATATTATATAAATATGACTAATGCCTTAGTTGATAAATAAATAAATCAAAGGTATCCATCCCTAGTAAGAAGGCATATTAATCATGTTTACACAGCAGCAATCCCTAACAAAAGACATAATTATTAATAAAGCAAAGATGAATCCAATAAACAACGATCCCTAGTAAGAAGGCATATTAATCATGTTTACATAGCAGCGATCCCTAACAAAAGACATAATAATTATTAATAAAGCAAACATGAATCCAATTGAAATATTCCCCTTACTGTTTTCCCCAAAATTAGACACACAAACCAGCATCAAACCACTGATTAGCGTTAGCTCCAAATGCAAATCAGCATGGAAAGTAACTCTAACCAAGAATGTTCACCAAGATCCCAATGTGGGCGAGGTGATAACATATGGTCAGAGGATCATTAGGTATAAACTGAACTGAAATTACAATTCATCTGCTGATGCAGGCATCCACAAGCAGTGGGAATACTCCACTTATTCAGTGGGTGAGATTATTACATTATTAAGGCGGCAAGCCAACCATTAAATCCTCTCGTCCACTTATTTCGTGGGGGGAAAACTGTCCACACAACCACTTATTTTGTGGGGGAATTTACAAACAAGAAAGATGTTTATTCTAAAACTCAACCACTCAATTGTGGGAGTGTAATCAAGTATAAATTGCAGCAATAAAATGAAATAGCCGTTAGTACTACTAACTAGCTTTACAATGAATAGAAATAGCTGCAAATAAGAGAGATAAGCTTCTAGAATGCTCTGATTGATTTCAATTAAGTCCTCATCTAGTTCCTTACCGACTTGCCTTAGACGTCTTCGCCGATTTTCTTGCTCTTGTAGTCTGAGTGATCGCCGAACTTGCTCTTCCAAAGTCCCGTGCCCGTCAGGTACTCTATTCTTATCTTTGTTCGGCCGTACGGGCATTTAGTTGTTCAAGCGATCATTGTTGGTTGCCGGAAGTGCGGCGCCGACTAGTATCCCGTTCTTCCTCTTCCCGTTTGTTTCGGTCTTCACAGCGTTGCACGATTTGTTGCCTTCGACGCTCTCAGGCTTCCTCCTCTCGCAAGTCTTGCAGAATAATGAAATGGCGGGCCAGCAACCTGGGCATGCGGTTCAGAAGGTGGTTCACCTCGTCGTTCACTTCCAGCCGATCCCAGATGACTTCCTCAGGGATCTCCCGAACGAGGGATTCCCTACGTACGTGGTCACGGAGCGAGATTTTCCACAAATTTACCAAATCTTCTGTCAATGAGTCTTCTCGTTCCTCATTAGCATTTATAGGTTCTTCCGCTGGTTGACCCATTACGCTGCCATGGTGGATGATGCCCTAGTCCGTTCAGGCAACGGCGCCAAATGTTTGCCTACGGAATGGGATTCAAACTCTACGTACTACTGGCAAACTCGTAATAAACAGAACATAGGATAAAACAGTAAACTGAAGATATCATAGTAAAATGCTAGAAACTTTATTCATTCTCAGGAATATCATGTACAAAGGGTATCACAATGCTTACAGTATAATCATCGGCAACAAAACTCATTCATTATTCATAACTCATGACTCTCTCCCGACTATCCCAACCGACTACATATAACGCTCGGCGGTGGTTAGACAACCAACCGACACGACGCTTCATAACAACATTACATTAACATTAATCAGAACATGTTTTGCCGAGAGTACATGACATTACATGACATTATTATTCTTTACTAACTATTGTTTTATTTGACAATTGCCGAGTACGACCGAGGCCGATTACGACCGAGGCTGACTACGACCGAGGCCAACTACGGCCGACAACAAGTAAAATATCCAACTAACATCATCCCCCCCAAAAAGGAAGTCGTCTTCCAGACGACATACATACAACAAGATAAGATTACTGAGAAGTAGGGGGAAGGGAGTGCGTCCCTGGATGCACAGATGACGTCGGAGTGGTGGAAGAATGCTCTGCTCTCAGACGCCTCAGCTCCTCCGTGCGTGTGCGAAGCTGCCGATCTGCCAGGATCTCCCTCTCCCTCGCCGCCTTCACCATCCGGGCTGCCTCCATCAGTTGGCTCTTTGCCTACTCTGCTTCGGCCTTCTTGGCCGCCAATTCTACCTCTTTTGCAGCCAACTGGTCCTCCAATGCTCTCATTTTCTGCTGCCATGCTGCTTCTTTCTACTGTGCCTCCTCCTCCAAGGCTGCCACCCGAGGCTCCAAGATGTCCAATAGGGCTCCCCTGTCACTGGCAAGCTGAGATTGCTAGTCAAGTTATCCTGAATGCTCTTGATGGTCGTAGCAGACTCATTCTTGACTCGCTAAAGAAGTCTATAGGCATCCACTCGGCGAGATACTGCTACCTCAGTGGAAAATCTTTGGCGCTTCATCAGAAGAAAAACATCTCGGAAGGCAAGCTCGATGTAGTATAGACTCTCCAAGACGCCTTCATCCCGTCCTACTAGCCTCGGTGGCCGACCCCGCCAGGCTCTCATCATAGCAGGAGTCTCTCCTGCTGGCCACCCCTCGCCAAATATCCGTGCAAACTCCGCCTCGCACCCCATCTGCACAAATCCCCGAATGCGGTGAACCTCCTGGCCTACCAGAGGCGATCGGCCAATCCTCAGGTCCCTGGAAACCTGTCCCACACGGATCAACAATCTGCCCATGTGCTCGAGCTCCTCCACATACCTCTGTACCGTGCCTACTGGGTCCGACGGGTCCGGCTGTGACATTTCCACGACAAAGCCCTCTGTGGAAGCACCCTCCTCGTTCTCATCATCATCAGAAGGTGGACAATGTTCTGTCTCCTCTTGGGGCGGTTCCCCGACTACTGGCTGAGGCTCCTGAATGGCTGTCTCTAGTGCCTCTACTATGCTCGCCTCCGGGTGTGCAAGTGTGTCTTCGCCGATCCTGGCCGTCTCACTCTGCTGGGTGTGAATGATCGGCCCCTCCTCGTCCCCTTGTCCCTCCGAGGGACTCTTCTCCTGCTGGTCTGGCTGCTCGGCCACGTCCAAGGTGAGGCCCACCGATCCCAAACCTTAATCGGCCGATCCAGGCTACCCTGCTCCCCGAGGGTTGAGTCACCCCCGCTGGCCTCTCACACCCTCCACCACCGCCGAGAGGTGGCCACCCCGTCATGATAAGCCGGGACGTGGTGGTGGTGGAGGTAGAACAAATACTGGGTAAAAGATTCAACCGAGGCAGCGGAACCCGCCAGCTGACAGCGTTGAGTGCCCCTGCATGTAGGGCAGAGGTGCCCACCCCGGAGATGCCGCCCCAAGAGTGAAGCGCTTACCCCTTAACATCCGCCGTCTGGATCGGGCCAGCAGGAGGGGTAAACGGATCGAGTGTGCACTCCGGGCCGGGTTGGCGGTAGCCGGAGAGAACTCATTGCCGCACATCGTATATCAATCTCACCAAGCCCCGACTTCGATGGCAATGTGACACCTCCCTCATCAAATTTGACTCCGGACTATGGCGGTGAAGATATCAATAGGCCCCTTTCCCTCGCTTACGCGCCGCTTCCTCCGGTGGCCTCCTCGATGTTTCCTCTTCCAATCGTATGCCTCCTTCCGCTTCCTCTTTTCCCTTTGTAGTCAGGCTCCCCGCCATGAGCCGACTTCCGGCCCGGTCGAATATCAGAGGGCCATCCCTTGGTCCGTGGAGTGGAGTGACCGCATCTCACCCCACTTCCTGGGCACTCCCGGTAGGTGTGCACCTGTGATCCAAAAAGAGAGCTATGGCGTGCTGAGTCATATAGAAGGCCTTATGCCTCTGCGCTAGAAAATCCCGTATCCGCTCTGTGAGTAGCCTCGCCCAGTTGTATACTCGGCCAACTCGAAGTCCGACCATGAAATCCACCTGCCATAAGGCAATGTCCGACGCTCGGCTAGCCCCTGTGAGTCGGCACTTCATTAGGTCAAGCAAACATTTCCATTCTGCCGTTGCTAGGTGGTTCTTCCGGAGGCCTCGATTGCCAGTATTCCATATGATATGCTGTTCTTCGGCTGACAAGTCGCTTCGGCACACTTGCTTGACCAGCAGTTCTTTGTGTTCCTGTGTCATTCTCTTGGGTTTGTTAACCCCTATTCCCGAAGCTGGGACGCCGAACACCCACTCAAAGTCCTGAGGCCAGAATGAAACGGTCACTCGGCAACCTCTGTAATCAATGACTGACTTGTGCGTATGCCTGCAATAGTTCTCCACCATCGCCTTCAGCCAAGGCTCGAACTCCCGAGAATTGAAAAAGGGCACGAGCACAGCCTTGTCCACCCGAGCGTGTCGAAGCGCAACCTTCAGAGAGTGGTCGTCGGGAGTGCTTCGCCACCATTGCTTGCACTCGTTGCCGGTCAGGTTCTCCCATGTCATCGTGTCATTATCGGCATCCATCTTTTTTCTCTTCGCAGCCGAGGCTACCTTTGGCTGGTACTGCATCGCCTTCTTGCCCTTGTCCATTTTTCTGTCAGTTCGGCGATTCCAGCCGACTTTATAACTCTCGAGACTGCCGAAATTATGAAAACTGCCGAACTGCCGGTGCGAACTGCCGAATTGCCAAAAACTGCCGAACTGCCGATGAAGACTGCCGGATTGCCAAAAACTGCCGAACTGCCGAAAATTGCCGAACTGCCGATGGAAACTGCCGAACTGCCAATTGTTCTGCCAGGGCCGTACGGTTTGAAGATACTCTGAAATTCGTACAATCTGAAAGTACTGTGAATTCCGTGTAAGTTTTTCTCGAAATTGCCGATGCCGTAGACGGATTCTCTTGCGTTAAGCGCCGAGGCCGCATTTAAATCCCCGAGGTAACCGAGCGTCAGACTTTATTCTTCGTGGCCGAGGCCGTGACGGATTCTCCCCGAGGCAATTGATGCATTTCATTCTTTTTAGGCCGAGGCCGTGATGATTTTCCTTCAGGCAACCTGGAGCGCCGTGACGGATTCTTTGGCGCCGGTACGCACGGATTTTCCTGCAGTAACCTGGCGTCGCATGATTTCTGGTTAACCGGGATGCCGTGACGTGGCTAGGACTTCACCGGAAGCCGCCAGACAATTTGACTGCACCAATTCCTTAACTGAATATCGACGGCTTTGGGGACTTCACCAAAATTTTCCAGTTTTGCAAAGGTCACGTTTAAACTCTTTGGCGTAAATTCTTCACTCTGCAGAGGCCAGACGTGGATTCTACCGTATTAACTTCTCATAATGGTAAAGGCCGTGATTTATTTCTACCGGGTAACTTCTCAAAAGCGCGACGATTTTACTGCAAATAAAATGAATATCGAAAATGATGTAATACCGTGACGGCGAAGCGTCTCGGATGCCGTGACGATGCTGCCTGAAAATCGTGACGATGAATGCCGTACGTCCTCCACAGGCTTCAACCCTTGGCGTGCTGTCTGAAAAATAGAACCTCGTACGTCCTTGAAATCTTTTAGACGCCGTACGATTTCCTTTCCTGGCGAATTGTGCTGAGTGTAAAATCTTTGATGCCGTACGGCTTCCTTCTCTGTTCTCTGATGCCGTACGTCTTCCTCCTCTGTTCTCTGTTGCCGTACGTCTTCCTCCTCTGTTCTCTGTATGCCTCGGCAACTGATAAACTCGTGCAAGCTCGTCCTCCCTTCTTCTTCTCTGTGCTCTTGTCTCCGACTTGTGGCTTTTTTAATTAGCCGTACGATGTGGGGTTTTATATTTATTTTATTTTTTTCCTTACTTTCCTTCACCCTTGGCCGTACGCCTTGCTTCCTCTTCGGGTTTTGCCAATTTTTAATCTCTCGCCTTTTACTTTCCTCCGTTAATTTCCCTTTTGGCCGTACGGTTTTAATGCTCCAGGCGGCTATTTTAATCTTCCTCACTTTACTTAATTTAATTTTTCCCCTGATGGTCGACTTATTTAATTTATTATTTAATCTATTCTCCCTTCGTTTGCTTTCTTTTCTGACTTCCCCTTGGTTTCTTTTAATTTTCTCATCTTTTTCTTTTTCTTCCCATACGCCTTGCTCTTCTTTACTTACTCCGTTATTTTCTTTTATTTTCATAGCTTCTTTTCTATTTATTTTTACTTTTTTCAACTTCCGTTCTTTTTCTCTCTCTTCTTTTCTTTTTAATTTTTTCCACTTCTGTTCACCTTCTCTCTCCTCCTTTCTTCTTTTCTCTTTATTCCTCTAACTTCACTGTGTGTCGGGAACTTTAATTCTGAAGTGTAATACCATTTACATGTGTGTGGTGGCCGTTTATAACATTCTTCCTCGCAACAGGTTCCTAAATATTCTATATCAAACCATTTATCCAGTAAAGGGGCAGGACCAATACCTCGAAAACTTCCGTCGACGTACCTTCCGCCGTACTGTTGATACCACGTAACATCGTCGCCTTGTACTGTCGGCGGTCCCGCCAGGTTAGGAATTATTTTCCAGAGTCCATCTTGAGTTGCGATCTTCCTAACCCTTGGTATTTTTCTTCTTTCTCGACGCATTTGTTTCAGGAGATCCGCTGTATATCCATCTACTGTTGACACAAACGTATCTTCTGTCTTCAACACTGTCTTTAAACAAGGAGCCTTCTTCTCGAAATAAGCATCCCATTGCTCATCAGTCCATTCCTCCTCGTCATCTTTTTGCAGTTCGTCTTGTTCTTTTGCCTGGTTCTCCTTTTCCGCTTGGGCTTCCGCGTCCAAGTCCTTAGCTATATATCCCCGTCTTATTCCTTCATAAGGGGCTACATAGTGCCAATGTCCCCCCATTCGACGCCACAATGCAGGGGTTCCGAAAACTGCATTGGTCAAGTGCTTGTGTATTCGTGGTACTGCAATTCCTTCTACTCGCTTTTCTGCCAACCTCTTCATTTATTTGATCTCGTCCTGATTCTGCCCAGACATTGTCTGCTACATAACCAGGACCTCCTAGTCCCCAGTCTTGTTCTCTCGGGCCTTCACTCTGCACAGACCAATCTTCCTTTGTTGCATAGCCCAACATGTTTATGGCGATAGTATTCTTCTCTTTTCTCTCCTGGTATGGTTTTAGCTTCGATCCGTTGATTGCCTCCAGTATCAATGACCCATCGAGATTTTCCAATTTTATAGACCCATTGTCACCTACTTCCCGAACTCGGAACGGTCCCAACCAACGAACTTTAAACTTCCCTGGCTTGATCTCGTTACGGCCGTTATACTTCAGAACTAACTGTCCCGGTCGGAAATTCATCCGCCGGAGATGCTTATCGTGCCAATATTTCCGTCGCCGTTGCATGTTCTCCGTCGCCCATTGTGCCATCACTCTTCGCTCGTCCAGCTTATTCAGTTGATATAGTCTTTCTTTCAAGCTTTCGGTATCGCCCAACCGGTTCTCCACGGCTATCCTCAGACTTGGTACCATATATTCCATCGGCATCACCGCCTCCTGACCGTACATTAACTGGAAAGGCGTGTGGCCCGTTGTTACCTTGTACGTTGTACGATATGCCCATAGGACGGCTGGTAACCTTTCTTCCCAGTCAGCTTCTTCCACGCCGCATGATTTGTGAATCACTGACACGAGCACCTTATTTGTAGACTCCGCCTGGCCATTGGCTCGTGGGTAGTACGGACTAGACAAGTTGTGAAAAATTCGGAACCCTGTCGTCATCAACCTGATAACATGATTGACGAAGTGCCCTCCACGATCACTCGTAATCCGAATGGGGATGCCGTATCGTGTTACTATCTGCTCATAGATGAATCTTGCCGTACTTTGTGCTGTATTATCTGGCAACACTCGAGCTTCAGCCCACTTCATCAGATATTCTGTAGCGACCACAATGTATCGGCATCGATGCAAGTGACTCACCTTCAATGGAACGATGAAGTCTAACCCCCATCGTTCGAACAACTCCTGAGGCTGTGAGGGATGCAGTGGCATGAAATCCCGCTTCAATGGTTTCCCGACCCTCTGGCAAGTGTCGCAGCCTACCACCCATTCTTTGGCGTCAGTGTGCATCGTCGGCCACCATAGGCTTGCCAAGAGAATTTTCCTTGCTGTAGCATCAGGTCCCATATGGCCGCCCGCCAGTCCTTCATGTGCCTCTTTTAGTACGCCGGGTATTTCTTCCTCGACGACACATCTCCGGAGGATCTGGTCAGGTCCCATCTTGTAGAGTAGCCCATTGATCAATTGGAATGTCTTACTTTTCAGTACGATCTTCCTTCTCTCGGCTGGTGGCATATCACTTGGAAATGTGGATGTGGACAGATAGTCTCCAATCTTCTCGTACCATGACGGCAATATTGCAATCTGAAACAAATGTGCGTCCGGAAAGTCTTCGTTCACCCCACCCTCTGCAGGTTCACCCGACCGGATTCTAGATAATTGGTCGGCAATAACATGGCTTTTTCCTGGCCGTACGATGATGGTGAACGTAAATTCCTGCAACAGCAGTAACCATCTACTCACCCGTCCTTGGATAATCGGTTTGTTTACCAGGTACATCAAAGCTTGGTGGTCCACGTAAAAAGTGAACGGCGTGGCGAGGAGGTAATGCCTGAACTTCTGTACGGCGTACACCATTCCCAGTGCCTCACGCTCGGTCGTACTATAATTCCTTTCTGCCTTTGAGAGTAGCCGGCTGGCGAAGAATACTGGGTGATCCAACCCGTGCGCTCCCACTTGTGCTAGGGTTGCTCCGATGGCAAAATTAGAAGCGTCTACATGTACGTGGAATTCCTTATCCCAGTCCGGGTACATTAATATGGGTGAGCTGACCAGTCGCTCCTTCAGTTCCCGGAATGCCTTCTCCTGTTCTTCGGCCCACACGAATGGTTGGCCTTTCCTCGTCAGTAGGTCGAGAGGGTACGATACTTGGGCAAAATTTTTAATGAACCTCCGGTAGTATCCCACATGGCCGAGGAAAGACTTTACTCCAGTGACATTCTCGGGAGCCTCCATCTGTACGATGACTCGCACCTTGTCAGGATCCGTTTTCAACCCAGCTTTGCACACAATGTGTCCGAGCAACTTCCCCTGCGGTACCATAAATCTGCATTTCTTCGGATTCAAGGCAAGGCGGGCTGCTCTACACCGTTCCATGCACTCGCCTAAAGCTTTTAAATGTTTTTCTTTGTCACTATAGATCGACCAATCATCCAAGAAGGCTTTGAAATTACCTACCAACATTTTATCAAAGATGTGGAGTATAATCCTCTGAAATGTAGCTGGTGCATTGCATAATCCAAACGGCATGCGGTTGTATGCGTACACCCCATCCTCGACGACGAATGTAGTCTTTAATTTGTCCTCCTCGGCGATGCTGATCTGATTGTAACCCGAGAAGCCATCTAGAAAGGAGTACATTTCGTGCCCGGCAACTTCTTCCAGAATCGAGTCGGTGAAGGGAATGGGAAATGGATCCTTGATAGTCACTGCATTCAGGCTACGGAAGTCAACACAGATTCTAATTTGCTCCTTCTCTTTCTTCAGTGATATGACGATCGGCGATACCCACTCGCTGACTTCCACTTTGAAAATAATGCCGGCCTCCAGCATCTTCTCGATCTCCTCCTGTACTTTAGCGGCATAATTTTTGTTCATTCTGTACGGTCGCTTTCGTACGGGCTGGGCTCCCGGTACGAGAGGAATCCTGTGCACACATAACTCCGGTGGGATGCCTTTTAAGTCCTTGTACGTCCAAGCGAAAGCGTCTTTATATTCCATGAAGATTCTAAACGCTGCCGCCTTCAGGACAGGGTCCCAGTCGTCACCGACTAAAATCTCCTTAGGTTTGGCTAATTCCCCGAGGTTTACTTTTTTCAACGTTGATTCCTCGTACTTCATGATTTTGTCCTGCTCGAACTTGTGGGCTGGAGTCACATCCAATTCGGCCGTACCTTCTTTATATTCTCCGTACTCAGGTGGAAATGTCTCACTGGTCGAGCCATTATCCTTTTCTACTTCCCCCTCCTTGACCTGCAGCATGTGGCAATCCGGGTGGAAGACTTCATAATCCTCCATCTGCCAGTGAAACAGTCCGCTCAATGAACTGGTCTCATCTTCCGAGCAACTGCCGATCTCCAATACCCCTTCTTCATCTGGTTCCATTGTCTTTCTCTCATCATCATCTGAGTCACCTCCGGATTCCGATGCCGAAGATGCCAGATCCTCACTGACGGCCTGATTCTTCAGATCAATGGTGTATTTCCTCCCCCGATTTTCTATTGAAAGCGTATTCCGCTTCCAGTTGTGAGTTGCCTTGGCAGCAATCAGCCATCCCCGTCCCAAGAGTGCATCGTACGCTTTTTTCTCCATTGGGATGACTACAAAATTCAACAGAAACAGTTGCGTGCCGATCGAGACCTTCTGCTCCATTAGTATACCCAACGGCCTGATGCCATGTTGATCTGCTCCCACGAGGTGGAATGTCGGGGGCCAAAGAGTCGGCTTGCCCAGACACTTCCAAGTCTCTTCTGGCAGTACGTTTACTCCTGAACCACCATCGACGATAGTATTAGATAATCTCATGCCCAAGATTTCCATCTCGACGACGGCTGGTTTCCTCCCGATGCTTACTGCTAGGAGCATTGGATCCGAAGTCTCGGCTACCACTTCTGGCGTACGTTCTGGTGAACTCTTCGGAAGATTTTCTCCAATAGCATTGGTAAGTGCTACTTTGAGAGAAGGCATTGTTTGCAAAAGATCAGTTACCTTAATGGGTACGGTTGTGTGAAGCACCTGCCGTACGATATTCTTCTCCGACTCCGACTGTAGCAACGTACTGGTAGCTTTATAGTTCTTGCCTTCATTCTCCATTGCCTCGGCCACTTTTGTCTTGGCTTCCCGAAATCTTTCTTTCTCCGTACGGGGATCTGGATAATTTGCTCGTTTTGACTGTGCTCTCGTAATCGCCAAGACCTCCTCGTCGGCTACCTCCAGCATATTGATACTTCCTTTTTGCTTCGGACAGTCGGTGTCTTCATGATCACCCGGTCCACACCACTTGCACAGTTTTCCCCCGTTGCCTTGGCCGCTCTGGCAATCCCTCGCAAAGTGACCCCATTCATTACAATTCCTGCACTGGATCATCGATCGTCCTTTGCTGTCGTACTAAATTTTGCTTCTCGGCGTATTTCGCCGATTGTTGCGGTAGCCTCCAGGGGATGCATTGTTGTTTTGTGGCTTCGGTGGCGTGGTTGGAGGTGTTGACTGTTCGCCTTGAGTGAAGAATACTTGCGAACTTTTAGTTTTTAGATTGTATGGGCACTCCTTGACGGAGTGTCCCATGACCTGGCAGATGTCACAGAATAACTTTTTTGGGCAACTTGCCTTTGTGTGACCTTCCGATTTACAGTCCGTACACCATAATTCATTGGCCTCCTTGGATCCGTCCTTGTCGGCCTTCAGTTCTTTCATTATCCACATCATATCCCGCCGAAGGGCCTTTACGGTTGCCGATTCATCGTCACTGTCCTCAGCACTCTCGTCGTCATCCCTCCTCTTCCCCTTCGAGGAGGTCCTATTTTCACTTTCAATATCCATCGCCCGATTGTAGGCTTCGGTGTACGAGGACGGTGGTACTACTTTCATTTTCCGCCGGAGTGAGGGAATCAATCCTTCAATGAACCATCGTTTCTTTAAACCATCGGCCGGCTGTGCCTCCAGCTTCCCGATCAAGTCTTTCAACCTCCTGTTGTAGGTCCGTACGTTTTCATGCTTCCCTTGTTTGGTATGATATATTTCTGTGACGATCTCACTATCGTCCCGTAGAAGTTTGAACTCTGCTTCAAAGTTTTGCTTCAGGACCCTCCATGTGGCTCTCTGCGCTTGATCCAGTTCCGAGTACCAGTCAATGGCACTGTCCCTGAGTGTTGCTGGAAATGCCTTCAGCCACTGGTCGGGGTCATCCTGCCCGCTGGCTATCCAGATAGTCTCGCATGTCTTGCAATGCCGTACGGGATCCTCAGAGCCATTCCCCATGAATTTCGGCAACTTTTGCCGATCCGGTTGAGCCATCTTTACCGGTTGACCTCCTTGTTGACCTCCTTGTGTTTTGGACCCGATTAGACTAGTGGATTCCTCGCTACGTCCCTGTGCGTCACCAGCACTCTCGGCCACGTACGAGTCACTGCCACGTCCTCCGTCAGCGTCCGCAACACCGTGGGTCTCCTCAGGATCCCGCCGATGCTCTCTCTGCCCTGGGGTCTTAAGCTCTGGCCTTCCCCTCCGTAACTCTGTGTCGTCGTCCGAGAGTGACAACTCTCGAAATCGTCTGATGCTACTATTCAATTCATCTTCATTGTCATAGAGGTTATATTTTTCTGTATATGGAGTGCTGCTGAAGGGGTCTTCGTCCCTTCCTTCTATCAAACTGTAGTGTGCTCGTTCAATAGATGTGTCTATTTTTTGCAAATTTTCATATGTTCTTTTTATGCTCTGATTGATTTCAATTAAGTCCTCATCTAGTTCCTTACCGACTTGCCTTAGTCGTCTTCGCCGATTTTCTTGCTCTTGTAGTCTGAGTGATCGCCGAACTTGCTCTTCCGAAGTCCCGTGCCCGTCAGGTACTCTATTCTTATCTTTGTTCGGCCGTACGGGCATTTAGTTGTTCAAGCGATCATTGCTGGTTGCCGGAAGTGCGGCGCCGACTAGTATCCCGTTCTTCCTCTTCCCGTTTGTTTCGGTCTTCACAGCGTTGCACGATTTGCTGCCTTCGGCGCTCACGGGCTTCCTCCTCTCGCAAGTCTTGCAGAATAATGAAATGGCGGGCCAGCAACCTGGGCATGCGGTTCAGAAGGTGGTTCACCTCGTCGTTCACTTCCAGCCGATCCCAGATGACTTCCTCAGGGATCTCCCGAACGAGGGATTCCCTACGTACGTGATCACGGAGCGAGATTTTCCACAAATTTACCAAATCTTCTGTCAATGAGTCTTCTCGTTCCTCATTAGCATTTATAGGTTCTTCCGCTGGTTGACCCATTACGCTGCCATGGTGGATGATGCCCTAGTCCGTTCAGGCAACGGCGCCAAATGTTTGCCTACGGAATGGGATTCAAACTCTACGTACTACTGGCAAACTCGTAATAAATAGAACATAGGATAAAACAGTAAACTGAAGATATCATAGTAAAATGCTAGAAACTTTATTCATACTCAGGAATATCATGTACAAAGGGTATCACAATGCTTACAGTATAATCATCGGCAACAAAACTCATTCATTATTCATAACTCATGACTATCTCCCGACTATCCCAACCGACTACATATAACGCTCGGCGGTGGTTAGACAACCAACCGACACGACGCTTCATAACAACATTACATTAACATTAATCAGAACATGTTTTGCCGAGAGTACATGACATTACATGACATTATTATTCTTTACTAACTATTGTTTTATTTGACAATTGCCGAGTACGACCGAGGCCGACTACGACCGAGGCCAACTACGGCCGACAAGTAGTAAAATATCCGACTAACAAGCGATCCCTAACAAAAGACATAATAATTATTAATAAAGCAAACATGAATCCAATTGAAATATTCCCCTTACTGTTTTCCCCAAAATTAGACACACAAACCAGCATCAAACCACTGATTAGCGTTAGCTCCAAATGCAAATCAGCATGGAAAGTAACTCTAACCAAGAATGTTCACCAAGATCCCAATGTGGGCGAGGTGATAGCATATGGTCAGAGGATCATTAGGTATAAACTGAACTGAAATTACAATTCATCTGCTGATGCAGGCATCCACAAGCAGTGGGAATACTCCACTTATTTAGTGGGTGAGATTATTACATTATTAAGGCGGCAAGCCAGCCATTAAATCCTCTCTTCCACTTATTTCGTGGGGGGAAAACAGTCCACACAACCACTTATTTTGTGGGGGGAATTTACAAACAAGAAAGATGTTTATTCTAAAACTCAACCACTCAATTGTGGGAGTGTAATCAAGTATAAATTGCAGCAATAAAATGAAATAGCCGTTATACTACTAACTAGCTTTACAATGAATAGAAATAGCTGCAAATAAGAGAGATGAGCTTCCAGAATGTTCTTTATCCACACTGGCGGTAAACCATCCAGGGGTACTTAATGTGAAAAATAAGAAATGATTGCAGCAATAAAGGACTGGAACAATACTACTGTTTACAGTCTTACAATATAGAAAGAGAGCTGCAAATTACATGAATATTACAATGTTTTCAAAGCACCAAGATACTGAATGATTCCATGATAAATATTAACAATTATTGATGAAGAAAGGACTGGAAATCCAAACTGAAACAAGTCTGATGTAAATTTGCAATTCTAGAAATGAATAACCAACAACTATAAGAATCAATTAAATGCTCATAACTTCACCAAAATACCTCTGAATGGCGTGAAATGAAGTGCAATGAACCTCTGGAGGATAGGCGCCCATGACAAGATGAAGAAACAGCCTCAAAAGTCATCCATTAATTTATGGCACAATTCCCAATGCTCTCCAAATGGTACGGCTCTTGAGAAGGGCGATTTAGCAATATAAAATCAAAGACTTGGAAATAAATTCCAATCTCTTATGGAAGGGGTCGCCTTGGGTCTAGAAACACTATGCAAACATACCTAGAATGATATATAATTTGTTCAAAAAGCTATTAATAAAAAACACTTTCAGCTATAGCAATATCAGCAACACCAAAACTGAGAAAAACTCCAAAATCTTCAACAATTGAGCTCCATCTAGGAGGCAAGCAGCAATAAAAACCAATTAGGTGTTGTCTCTCAAACATGAAATTGATTGGAATCTAGGAGGTAAGCATCCCTCGAAGAAATAATCACAATGTCATTTCGACAGCATAACTTTAGCAATTAACAATGGATGCCAAATGCTGGAGCAAAGCTTCATATTTAAAGAGAATGAGATGACTCTTCAATTTCCCCTCATGGTACGCCAAAAGTCACATTTGAAGCTTTTCAAATTTCCAAAAGTTATTAATTCCTCCTCAAGATGGCGTCCACTTCATGGCAATTAAAACTTCATTAAATATTTATTTTTTCTTTTATGAGGGTGTCCCCCTTCAAGTCCACCTTTTAAACACAACTTGAAGTTATCATCCTAGGCCAAGGGGGTCAACAAAGAAACATAACATTAATTGCTTTGTATTAAATAATTGCCATCAAAACTGCATTTTGGAAGCTATACCAAAAATACCAACTGCTCCAACAAAAAAGAACAACTGAAGTACTGCCAATAGGACCACTGCCAAACATAGTATTTACTAAAAATAGTAAACACCAAGAAATGCCACAAAACCTCCAAACAAAGGAAACCCTAATTTCACTTATGATCAACCTACGGATTTCCGAAAATCAATCAAAGAAGAGCATATGGCCAAAATGGGGACATTACACCAATAAACAACGATCCCTAGCAAGACATAACAATTACTAATAAAGCAAACAGTAATCAGTAAACCAATCACCACGATTAGTGAGAGGAGAGATTACCATATGCAAGGGATTCGTCACTTCTAGAAAGGTGCAATTAAGGCCAAAAGACATGAAACACGAAGGGATATGTCTATGGGCAGATCGGAGCATTTATATAAGGAAGATGATTTCAAACAAGAGCAGCTTGGTGGTGGGAGGAATAGAGAGGATTGCAGATTGATCAGTATTATCTGGTAAACTGCATTGTAAATTAAAATTAATAATGTAATACTTAGGAATAGTAATGTTGGTGTTTCAATTAGCACCTCTAGAGTGCTTATTGGAAACGGACAGCTATGCACAATGCGTGATGACTGCTCTTCAAATTATGGAGGGGAAGCTCCCTCTTGTTTGTTGATGTTTGCGTAAAAGTAAAACAGACTTAATGTTCCTATCTTTTTTTACTCAACGGGCAGGATACAAGGATGCATAAACACAATGCGCTGCAGCTAAGGTTTTCTCTGGTTTTTGCAGATCCTAGCTACAACTATGCTAAGTTTTAATCTATCCTATCTCCTCAAGATAAACAGAGCATGAGGGCATAGGAGCAGGAATGAATTGGTTGGATTACTTGAATCGACCGTCTCTCAAAATGCGTTTGAGGCTCTGAACTCTCAGATCTATAATGGAATAAGGCTTTATGCAAGCAATCACTCTTTACGGTAAGATGGATCTCAGGATTGCCAAGGAAGAGGAACCCCTGTCCGAGGTATAGGCTAGGATACAACTCACTAGAAACAACAAATTACGATGAACTGGCTAACAGGATTCCCAAGGAGGTGACGGCAACTGTCCAAAGTGTAGGCTGAAAGCAGATCATTACACAACATCAAATGACAATCATTAACAACAAAATACCCAAGGAGGTGACGACACCTGTCCAAGGGGGAAAATGAAACAATAGATTGTAAGAACAAGACGTTGAAAGAACTCGAATCTTTAGATCAAAATGCATGTGCCGGCACTAGAAACAACAAATTACGATGAACTGACTAACAGGATTCCCAAGGAGGTGACGGCACCTGTCCAAAGTGTGGGCTGAAAGTAGATCATTACACAACATCAAATGACAATCATTAACAACAAAATACCCAAGGAGGTGACGACACCTATCCAAGGGGGAAATTGAAACAATAGATTGTAAGAACAAGACGTTGAAAGAACTTGAATCTTTAGATCAAAATGCGTGTGCCTTTTGATTTCTTTCTTCAAACTTTCTCAATGAATTACAAAGGTTTGGGACAGCAAAGGTACAAAATCATACACAATTGCTTATCAAACCAAACAAACTCTCATCCAAGAGTGAACAAATGTGCACTTGCAAGCTTGTGGCAACAATGGCACAGCAATTTTGCGTAGTAAATAAAGGTTTAAAAATAATGAGCCCAAGGCTCTTATTTATAGAACTCAAAGGAGTAGGCAACCCTAAAGTCTCCTTGAGTTAACAATCAATTCTTGTCAACCAATTAGCAAGATTTATTCCTAAAAAGCAAGGATCCTAACATTTAACTGGAAGTCTACTTCAGTTAACTGAAACTAAACTACAAGAGAACTCATTAGTACAAAAGGTGTCCCCAAGATAAACATCCATGATTAGTGGAGATAGACATCCATAATTAATGGAAGTCAAAACAAACATCCACAATTAGTGGAAGTCAAAACAAACATCCACAATTAATGGAAATAGACATGCATGATTAATGGAACATTTAGTTAACTTGGAAAGAAGCATCAAGTTAACTACTGTTCGTCATAAATGCTATCTTGGAGGGTAGGACGTCCCAACTAGGTGTCTTACACCTCGTCACCACTAGTCAACAGCTCCTCTAGCCAGGCATTGACTTCTTCTGCCTCTGGGCAATCAATGCTTTGTAGGATGATGACATGTCACATAAGCATCTCCTCATCACTCGCAATCTGCTGCTGATATTCAACACACTTTGCAACTGCGTCATCCAGCCTTGTTGACATGAAGTGTGGAAGGTAGTGTGGTAGTAATCGGTGGCGGCTCTGTGTTTGGAATGACTACCTTTCGCATTTCACTATCCATTGAACG
Organism: Sequoia sempervirens; assembly: GCA_007258455.2. Classification (NCBI taxonomy): domain Eukaryota; kingdom Viridiplantae; phylum Streptophyta; class Pinopsida; order Cupressales; family Cupressaceae; genus Sequoia; species Sequoia sempervirens. The sequence continues at coordinate 43,288 of VDFB02029855.1, read as the reverse complement.
GTGATGTCATTTACGCCTTCCAAGGCATCCAACTTGACTACGAACTTTACTTGATGCATGTCCATGTCGAGTGTTTTCAGAAATTCGTGAAGTAGGACCATTTTGGTCTTGATTTCAACTTGAGATTACTGTATTCTGAAAAACTTGACTGTTGACTGTAAACACGAATATGTTTAGACAACTTTTTCTGCAACTGCTAAAAATAGCCTGCCGAAGGGTAATTTTTATGAAAAAATATGAGACGTGGGTTTTACTTAGAATAATTTTCTAAATGGACCCAGAACGTCAAAAATCCCAAAAAATCATTTTTCCTCGTACATGCAAGAGTCCTTCGAGACAGAGGTTTCAAAGGCAGCAAAGGCTTATTTTTCCCGAAAAAATCTTACACATGGGTACTAATTTTTGAAATTGTAACTTTTTCCGAAAACCCTAAAAAATAGGGGCAGCAGAGCGACTTTTTCTGGTAAAATCTGGCACGTGGGTTTTGTTGAATATGCTATGTTGATCATACCCAAAAGACCAAATCTGTGAATATCTGTCGTTTTCTTGGACATGCAAGAAGATCTAAGACAATACAAGAGGAAAAGGACAAGAAGAAGATTGGAAGTTATCAATTGTCTTTCTGGAAAAATTATGCCTTTTGATGCAACCTCTGATAAATTGTCCTTCTATGCAACTGATCTTCAAAAATATGAAGAACAATGAAAACCCCTCTATTAGATCTTGAAAAAACGTCTTGGAGAAGAAAATGTTGTTCTTGGCTTTCAACCTGCAAAGAAAGATAATGAAATATAGCGCCTAGACTTGATATATAATGATTCAAGTTTGAATGCATCAAGTTTGGGCACCAACCCATGATTGAGGAGTGATTGGCTTGATCTGGAGTTATAAAAACTAATTTCCACTGATTGTGGGACGTTTTAGATATGAAAGCCTTCAAAATCTCTAACTGAAGTCAACAGATCTTGCTTTGACTTTTTAGGCGTCCTTTTTGAGAGTTGAAGATATTTTCACTCTTTTTCCATGGTGAAGTGCCTCTGTTCAATCCTCGCTCCCGGTTGTCCAGTTGATCTTGAGCTGTTGCTGATAGATCCATTGCTGAGATGGAACAACTTTGAAGAGGTATGCTTGGGAGCTGCCAAGCCTAAAACCTGAATTTGATGCTTCAAATTCAAGGGCACCTTTTCCCAGTAGGGGCGCTTTTTCACCAGACTTAGTCAATTTTCTTGACTGTTCTTCAATTTCTCCATTTTGACCCTCTATGCTTCAACCTGAGATCACTGTTGACTGATGAGTCTGATGATCTCGCTTGACGATGCATTGGATAACTAGCTCAATCCTGGAAAGGATGACTAGCTTTGTGGCTCCTGAAAGTTAGTTTAAGTCCTTCAAAAGTATGGGTGCCCCTAGCCTACAGGGGCACCTTTTACCTTTTGACTTGTTATTTTCATGTTTCAAACTTCCATGAATGGTCCCAGTTTGATCTTTGTCATCAGATATCTGATTTGTCTATTGTCTTTGTTGACGGTGTTGTTGCGAAGATTGATCAAAACAGAGAAGGTTATCTTGGAGGTTACATAGCTTACAAACTACATCTGACTGCCCAAAAAGATGGGCGCCTTTTCTCAATAGGGGTGCTTTTCCTTAACACTTGTTCAATTTCTTCATTTTCTTCCTTCAGCCTTCACCTTTGGTGTTTTCTACTTGATATCTGTCTATTGATGCTTAACAGGTCCTGTGATCATGCAGTTGGATTGATCGCAAAGTTGGAAGAGTGTTGAACAGATGCCTTGTAGAAAGTAGTCGTTGAAAACCTCATCAAGTGACTCAAAAAGAAGGGTGCCCCTGGCCAGCAGGGGTGCTTTTGCCTTAAAATTCACTGATTTATCCTCCATTTTCCATGCTTTGACGATCAATGATTGTCATTGTTTGGTGTGTCTCGCAGGCTAGCGAACATGTTCGTTGCAAAGCTGGGCTAATGCCAGGGAGATCTCTCAAAGACAAGTTTTCTCAAAAACTGACATCTAGATCCTCTTGTTCAAGGGCGCCCCTGGTCAGCAGGGGCGCTTTTTCCCATGTGTGACTGCCATTTTTGATAGTAGTTGTTTTCAACATCTTCTAACTTTGTTGATGTTTTTCGATGATTGATGAATCAAGTGATCTCGCTTCATGATGCATTGGAAAGCTAGCAGAAACACAGAAGAGATGATTGCCTTGGTGAAGGTTGCTGATTGCTTTTGACATTTGGAATTCAAGGGCGCCCCTGCTGGGCTTGCAATTTGATCATTTCCTTTGAAAATCTTCATTTCTTCATGCTTCGCACTTGCAGTGCATCGTGACTGATTTGATCGTTGTTGACGATGCAGACGCATGCATCCAAGCAATCACCTTCATCGTGTTGCGTGTACGGGTGTTGAGAAAATGACTAAGGATTTGATTGCCCAGCCTCCTCTTGGTAGCAAGGCATGCATTCTCCAAACTTAGCCGATTTTAGCAATTTTCACTTTTGAAAATCCCCTCTGTTGCAAAGCATCTTTTTTAGCATTTCCGCCATGGATTCTTCGTTGAAGCTTTTGAGGCTTAGCTTTCAACACCTGGTACTGGCCAATCTGCCATTAATGGCTGCGGAGCTCCTAACTTTTTTCTTGAAAAAATGAAAATAGACCCACCAGAGTAAAACAAACTTTTTGGTGATTTTGACTTGACCAATGTGATCGTGAAGTCCATTCATCCTATCAAAATCATTTTCAGTTAATTCCAAAAAGGTCCTATTTCCAGGGGTTACCCTAAAAATAGGGGTATGAAACCCTAATTTTCAAATTTTCAAAATTTTACGAGCATCTTCCTTGACACAAACCCACAAAAAGCCTATGTTTGGTTTGACCTAAAACATACTTTTGACAACATTTTTACATGATTTAGCTCAATTTAAGCAAAATGCCAAAAAATAATTTTGGGTACAAGTAATTTATGCATGATATTATTTGTTGATATTATTTACTTTTATTGATGTTATTTAGGAATAATAATGTATACATGATATTATTTATTCTTGATATCATTTACTATTATTGATGTTATTTAGGAAAAATAATTTATGCATAATATTATCTATTCTTATTGATAATATGCTTAGAAAACTTTATAACATTGCTGATATGTTTATTTAGAGTTAGGCACTTGATTACATTGTTGCGCTTATATCTTCACCATGGTGCAGAAAGGGGAATTGCAAAGAGAGTACAACAATGGGGCATCTTCTAGATACGCCACCCGGGAGGGGACAAGATGAGCCCACATGGGCCAAAGGGGTACTATCGTTGTCTCAACGGGTATTGCCTTTGGGTCTAGAGGAGTTGAGCCACCAAGATACCTATTGCAACTCCTAACCACCCCTCATGGTGTAATGAGTTTGATAGATACTTTAATGTGAGTTAGTAAAACCAATACATATCCACACCATGGATAAGGGAAGGGAGGATTGTCGAGGGAGTACAGCGAGAGGGCATCTTCTAGATACACCACCCAGGAGGGGACAAGATGAGCCCACATGGGCCAAGGGGGTACTTGTCGTTGCCTCAACGGGTGTTGCCCTTGGGTCTAGAAGATTTGGCTACCAGGACAATCACTACAACTTCACTTACCCTATGAGGATTGCCGAGGGAGTACAGCGAGAGGACATCTTCTAGATACGCCACCTGGGAGGGGACAAGATGAGCCCACATGGGCCAAGGGGGGTACTTGTTGTTGTCTCAACGGGTGCTGCCCTTGGGTCTAGAAGAGTTGGCTACCAAGACACCCGCTGCAACTTCATTTACCCTACCATGTTGTCATGAGTTTACTAATACTTGAAATATGATTAATTGCTAATTATTGATATTGTGATAGATGATTATAATCTGTTAATCAAAGTGATTATAGTGATGATTTCTAACCTATGTGCAGGGCTTGACCTTCAAAAGAAAGGTACTCTATAAATTCATTGTTTATTTAAGCAAGAAAATTAGGGCAGATTTAGGCATTCCTAATTAGGGACATTACATACAAACATAAGGTGTTGTTGGTAAATCCTGTTAATGTTATAGCAGCTTCGGTTGATCCTTCCAGCATCGAGTAAAGTCATAAATAAATGTAGCCTATTGGCTATTTATTTATATATGAGAATAAATGAGCATGAGCGCATCTCCTTGTAAATAATGTACTTATTATTTTTGGGCTGACCTTTCTTTGTAAATTATATTCTTCTTGGGGCCGACATCATTTATGAGTTGTAACTGTCTTGTATCTTGGCCGAATTATTCAAATTGTAACTTATGTTTGAGGCCGACCTTGTGAGGTCTATTATGGCCTTGTATTTATTAGAGACTACTTCTCTCATTGATACATGATCAAGCAAGCTCGAATTATTCCTTCATTCTTGTGCGAAATCCTTCAAGAGCAGATTGCGAATCTCTCTAAGTACAGATTTAGTTCACAAGGAAGAACAGATTATCATCTGTTATCACATCTAGAGTTGATGCTGGATCTTGGCCTTGTGATTGGCCTCATTGTAAAAAGAATTTTTTGCCACTTTTATATATACAAGAGGATCTTTGTTGCTGGGTTTTTCTCCCTCAAGTGGAGGGTTTTTCCCAGGGTATCTACTGTGTTATTGTCTGATTTGAATTAATTCTCTGTGCATTAAATCTGATCATTAGTTTTCAACAAATCCTAGCTGCTGCTACTGGTAAACCCTAGTTTTCTGCCCTACCAAACCCTAGTCACCTCAAACCTTAGTTGCTGGTATGAAACCTTGGTGGCCACTTTCTACTCCAGTCGTGCCTTTAAAAACCCTAGCCGCAAATATAAACCTACAAAAAATGGCTTACAAAACCATTTGCAAGTCCTCTAAACCTACCACACAAAAACCTGGTCATGGGTCCATCTGAAAATTGCAGGAAAAAAAATCCAAGCCCTTGCCCTAACAGCTAAAAAATTGTTTCAGAAACTCTAAAATTTGCCTGAAAACTACCAGGAATCTATTGAAAAAAAACTTGAACGATTTCTTTTATTTTTGGCTACAATTTTTTTCAACACAAACAACCCTACAGTCACTTCACAATAAAAAACACGATTTTTCCTTCACCAAACTCTGCCCATAATTGCTACTTCTATCTGCTTGAGATTTTTGTTTTTATCTAGCCATCATTTCTATTTCTATCCGCCTATGATTCCACTTAGGAAAACAGGTCACAACTTTCATTCAGAAAAACCTGCAATTTCTTCACAAAACCCTCCTGCACAACTTCCAAACAAATATGCCCTTCTAGCTTTTAAAAACTGAGCTCTAATACCATGAAGAAAATTCCAAACAAGATGACTAATGACCTAATGTTAGATAAACAAAGTTATATAACATTGCATTAATCACACAACAATTTAAACTACAAATGCAAAAGCATACACAGATAATTACACCTTCAAATAAGTCTTTCATTCCTTCATAAGACTTACAAAGAAACCTCCATAACTAATACAACTCTCAGCTGTATAAAAATTCACTATATTACAATCTTTCTATCTTACTCCTATCTTTATACTAATTTGGATAAAAATTTAATCTTCCAAAAATCAGCTTTACTTACAAAAGCATCCTTATCACTTACAAAGATGAGATGGAAGATAAGTCAAAATGTTTATCTACACTTTATTAAGAAGCATTTAGCTAAATAAAAAACTTTCTCTTTAATCCTCAGAAGTTTTTTGGAAATCCATTTTTTTCTAGATTAAATCCTGGATTTTTGAAAAAGTTAATCTTTTGATTTGCCAATTTTTTCCCAGAAACATTTTTTCTTACTATTATTCTAACTATTTACTACTACCCTAATAGTCCACTCATTCAATGCTACTGATATGAGAAGTAAGCCCAACTTTCCAGTAATGTCAAAAGGGGTCATTACATGTTCGAACTTGCAAAGCTATTGTTTTTTATTGTTTATGGCACGTACACATTGTTGTTTCTTTTTTTTGCAAGCAAAATCGGCTGCTTTTTTAGCTGAAATGTATCAGCAAATATGTTGTGTTTTATCCTCATGTTATTTTTTTGTTGTTTTTTGTTGTATCCATTTTCAAGGTCAAGATGGATTCATTCAATGTCAATTATGACCTTGATTTGGGTGATGAAATTGAAGCGGAATCAACTAAAGGCAGCCAAACATCAGCCACGGCCCACAACCACAAACAATTCAATTACGAGTACATTGTAATTGGATTTTCCTTGGTTGTTGGCACACACCATATGTCAAAGGCCCATTTAACAATAACTACTTTGCATCAATTTGCAGCATTCCTGGACACAAACAAAGTAGTTAATTCAAATGGACATCCACATTGGAACTGCCACATATATTAGAGGACTTTAAGGACAGTATTCTGAGGGTTAGTGCACACATTTTGCATACCTTTGGTAAAGGGATCGGGCCTTGTGCCAACATTTTAAGGGGCCAACAATGCACCAACAGTTTCCTATACACCACGAGGTTTAAGTACACCACTTTCATTTCTGTCATTTAAGGCAAGAGCAGTGGAATCGAAGGGAACAAAAAGTGCAAGCTCATCATACATGAAGCCAATCGGAGATATGTTCAATGTGCAAGCAAGGGAGGTTGCTGATGAAACTATCGCCAATTTTTATTTTGGTAATGGCATTTCTTTCTATGTTAATCTCCTCTTTACAAGGAGCTTATCAACATGGTGGGCAGACCTTGTCCTAGTTAAATAGGTCCTAGCAAGACTCGATTGAGAACCCACTCCCTTGGAAAAAATTTATTCCAAGGTTAACCTATTTATGGAGACAAAGAAGGCCAAATTGATAACGCATGTTCTCAGTATAATCACAGATGGGTGAATGGATATTAGACATTGCCCACTCATTAACATTATAGTTTCATAAATTCATGAACCTTACTTCTTGAGGGCAATTGATTACCCAAAAAAAAAAAAAAAAGATGTTGGGTTTTAGTTTCAGATCCTAAGAGAACCCATTGAGGAGGCTGGTCCTCAAAATGTAGTTCGTCATTATTGATGCAATATATGTTTTCAGGGCAGCAAGTAGATTTATTCAATCTACATATAGGCACATCTATTAACCCCCTTGTTGTGATCATGCTATGAAAATTGCACTCAAAGGCATTGCAAACATAGAGTGGGTGAAACTAATGATGGTGATACAAGGGAGGTGAAATTGCAACCATCAAACCTCATTGGCATTGTTTTGAAACCTTATGAGGAAGGATTTCCTCAAACCAATTCAGACATGATTTGCTTCCTATTTCATTATACTATAGAGGATGTTTAAGTTGCAAGACCCATTGCAACTTAGGATTATGAAATATTCCGAGCCAAATTTTTTCAACTTTTTCAATTGCCAGTTACAAACCAATGCACCCGTTAAGGTTAGCAGCTAAACCAAAACAATACTGAAACAACTCTAACCAGAATGTACACCAGGATCCCGATGAGGGCAAGGTGTGAGCATTAGTCAAAGGATCTGAATGCCGAAACAAACTGGAAGGAACTCTAACCAAGAATGGCGCCGATGATGGCGAGCATATGGTCAGAGGATCTTCTACACTACAAGTACTGAAAGAAAACTCAACACCAAGTATGTGCTACCCAATCCAATAAGGAATTGAGGCGACCATATGGCAGAGTGCTAAGAAATTACAATGCTTTGAAGGGAAATAAGCTAGAATGCTGAAAGTAACTCGACACCCAGAATGTGCTTTCTAACCCTGAGTGGGAAAGGAGCTACCATAGGGCGGAGGTAAAGGAAATATAATTGCAATTACTGAATGTAAAGTTGAGCATTACAAATCATGATAAGCAAGAATAACAACTGCTGTCAGTACTACTGTCAGCTTACAATATGAAAGATAATACCTTGCTATCAATGTGAATCAAAGTGTAAATAGAGCTGCAATAATATATATTGAATTCCCTTCAATGAATAATAAAGCTTTGATCAGAGACTCTACTATTAAGGCCAACCTGATAATCTGATTTATGACAGTCCTATTTTCCGCTTGCATGAACAGCAGCCTTGTAACTCACAAATTCATTCACAACTCACTCCAAACTCAACCAAATTCCACGAGACGAAATGCAATATGATCCTAGGATGATGGCGACCAAATTGGAACACTGAAAACTGATCAAAAGGCCCTAAATGAATTATGCATGAATCCCAAGACAAAGTAAGAAGGTACGGCCCAGCAAGAAGGGCGATTTCACTTTAAAAATTCCAGACTTCTCTAAAAATTTTGTAACTTGGGACAAAGGGTCGCCCCTACCAGACAGAGAGATACAAACGATACCTAGAATGACTCTTTTTGTATTTTTTGATTTATGAATTAAAACAACAATCTGCTGTAACTAAAACGCAACTCCAGAATCTATCTAATATGCAATAAAGTTGATCAACCAAACCTCACAATGATTACAATGCAGAAATCCCAATACAAATCTCACAAGCTACACTATCTCACCACTAGTCGCTATCTTTCAAGCGAGAAGCAATGCCAAGCTAGGAGGCGTACATTCCTCGAAGCAATCCCAAAGCCAATCCGGCAGCATAACATTCCTGTAGACAAAAGATAATGAAAAGAGAACCAAAGGCTTCCTTTTATAATTTTCCGTTGACCGTCTCGAAACCCTAATCTTCCTTTCTGAGTCAAACCCTAATCCTCCAATAGAGGGCGTCCCTTTCTTCAAAGCTTCAATTTTGACTTTTTAATTAAATTCATCACTTTAATAATAGCGTCCAACCTTAAGGCTTTAATTCAACCTTAATAATTATAAAATTAACTCAATGATGGCGCCACCCCTTAAAGACCACCTTTTAAAACAACATTAAGTCAAGAGACTAGGCCAAGGGGTAATATAACATTAAAATATAATGTTATTTAAGTGAAATGAACTTATCTCTCCGAAACTACATCCCGAGGCCAGAATTTGAATAAATCAATTGAGTCGACTGAAGAGGAATGTCAACTGTGCCGAGACTAAAAGGACCACTGCCAGAAATAGAATTTACTAAAAATAGTAAATTCCTGAAGATGCTCAGAATGCCAAGAAGAACATATCACTACGAAGCTCTCTGAAAACCCAGAAAGAATCCGCCATTGAATCAACCAACCTCGAGCAAGAGCATCCTTCAAAACAAGAAACCCTAATTTTACCTTCCGAGTAGCCTATGGGTCTCCGAAATAGGCCAACGGTCACTGGAAAGATCATGCTCGAGAAGGGGACATTACAGATTATGACACTAGAATTTAACAAGTGGATAGATGCAAAGACAAAGCAAGGGAAGAAGGTGAAGGAGATTGTGACTAGTGATCCTTTTTGGTTGAATGTGAAATACATCACATCTTGATACAACTTGTTTTCTCCATCATCAAGTTTGGGGATTTTGATAGTCCTAGTATTGGGGAGATCTGTTGATGTTTATGGCAGCGTCAGTAGTATTCTTCCAGCGATCTCCTTTACATCATTGATTAAATTAAATATAGCCTTGGGGCTATTTAATTTATAGAAGATTGTGATTGCTCAAGAGACACGTCATTTGTTAATGATAATTAATATTTAATGTGAAGAGGCGCTTCACATAGCAACATTGTAATTATTATCTTGGCCGACCTTCCTTGTAACTTGCATTTTATTAATTGTAATTATATTTTTATGATGGCCGACCTTGCATGAAGAGGTGCGACCTCTCTCTCCCAAATTGTATAAATACAAGTTCGTTCCATTCATTTGAACAAGCAAGTTTGAAGTCTCTTCTCTTCTCTCAAGTGCGAATTACCAAGAGCAGATTGCAAATTCATCAAGTACAGATTGTAAAGTCATCAAGAGCAGATTGCAAACTCTTCAAGAGCAGATTTGAGTTGCAAGGAAGTGCAGATTATTTATCTATCATTGCATCTTGTGAAGGTGTTGATTATTGGCCTTGAGATTGGCCTCATTGTAAAAAGACTTGTTGCCATTACATATATATAAGAGATATATATTTGTTGCTGGGTTTTTCTGCCTCAAGAGGAGGGTTTTCCCAGGGTATCTGTTGTGTTATTGTGTCTGATTTTGAATTAAATTTCTGTGTCATTAATCTGATCATAAAACTAACAAGATCTACAAGTACAATGATAGCATGATTGACCAAATGGAGGTCGCCATTCATGAGAGACCCCATCCTATGGTTATACACCAAGCATATTCACCCCATCATTCAAACAAGGTGGGAGAAGTTCAACACCCCTCTACACATGGTTGCATATGCTTTGAATCCCAAATGGTATGTGGAAAGACCTAGCAAACTTCTTATCATTAACAACCACAAGATGAGAAAAGGCCTAATCAATGCCTTCAATAAAATGTATAATCCAAAGGAAACTTCACTACTCAAAGTTGAGTGGATTAAGTTTACATAGCTAGATGGCTACAAGAATTCGACAAGGATTGAGAAGGACACTTTGGTACAAACCAAGTTACCTAGTTGGTGACAAATATATGGACTGTTAGAATATTTTTTCATTGATGTCAAGGTGTTTGACGTGCCTGCTTGGTTGAGCTACGTGCTTGTGTGCTTGAGCTGCCTAGTTGCTTGGTTGAGCAACCAGGCTGTCTGTTTCAGCATGTTGCTTGTGTGCTTATCTACTGTGTCTGCATCTTATGCCAAACCAGCTTTTCATGTCAGATTATGAGCCCAGTCAAGTTTGACTAGTCTTATATGCTTGCATATAAAATTAAAATAGAACGCATATTGTGTTTGGGGCGGCTAATTTAAAGAAGAAGAGGAAATAGTTTTCTTTATGAAATGAGTCACAATTTTAAAGATATCACCTTGTTTTTAAAGTGGAAGACGTGAGAGTAAAAATCGTGACTTATATTAAAGTATGAGCAGATTCAGTGTAACACCTTCCTAAAATTAAATACTTGAAGACATTTAAAAAGGTTCAGATATATTTTTTTGTGAATATCGGCTTCAGAAATTAAATTGAGGCATCGTTTTTAAAAAGTGATTCATTTTTTGAGGAGAATATTTGACGTGATTTCTTGAAGTTTTCTTCCGGCGGTTTATACTTTTGCATATCGGGTTCCTTCAAAAATAATTCTGACTTCTTTATGAGTCGGCTTTACATTTTATTATTTGGGAAGTCTTCTAAATATGCCGATTTTATTGTTGCTGAAGGTTACGTTTCTTCTTTGAAGGTGTCGGGCATATTGATGACAAGAATATATGAGTCGGCTTTCGTTAATGAATGCAGTGAAGAATAAAAAAGACGCTTTTTTTAGAGGACGATTTTGTGGCAAGAGTTTTATTTATTCCTAGCGACTTAATAAATATTTTTGGAAAATGGTTGAAGGCGGCACCTATATTGGCATTGTTTCTTTTTGATTTTTGAGATCGTGAAGTTTTAAAAATCGTGCTCTTTCAAAAGTTTATCGATATTTAATGTTTTAGATATTAAAAGTGAGGGTGGCTTAATTGTTGGTAACGGCTTCAAAAATTTAAGAGAAACAGGTCCTCCATCATTTGCGTTGATTTTATCTTTGACAGGATTTTCAATATGGTATTAATTCGATATTGATATATATATCTTCCCGGTAGAGTTTTATATGATTTTTTAAAAAATGAATCGACGTTCATTTGCTCTGACAGCTACAGGTGGCATTTTTTGTGCTCGTCGGCCTTTGATATAGAAGTTACGGTGATTCAAAATCTTCAAGATCTCTGACCGACTGTTTTTGGGTGACAGTCATGGTTTTTAATGAAAAATCTGGCAGACTGGGCTGGTGTATTGAATGACTCGAATTTTTATTCCTACCGCATCCCTTGGATTGTGCTTCTTGATTCCATGATTTAAGCTTTCTGAAGGGATATGCTTTGGGCGTTTTTTTATGTATACAGGTTGTGTGTGTGAAAAAAAGATAACGCTTGTTTTTATTCACTGGGGATATAGTCGTTGTGTTGAATGTAAAAATTTGAAGGTGATTGAGCTACATACATTCAATGCCTGCCAACTTTTATACTGTGTGTGGGTGTTTGGTGATTGTCAAAAAAATTATTCTCAAGTTGAGTTCGTGAATGTTTGTGCTGCTATGTCTTGACGAGGTGTTGTTTGAATAAAAATTTTCCTGAGTACGAAATAGCAGTTGAAGTATTCTTTGGCAACATCTTGTGAAGAAGTTACAGTGTTTGAAGAAGAAGTTTGTGTGCATTCATGCAAAAGGCTTCATCAGATATGTGTATTGTGGCCTACTGAAAGTGTTCTGATTTAAAGTGCAAAATATCTTTGTTTGAAGAGATTTCAAATTCTGGACAGCGTGTATGTGTTTGAGAGTCTCACAGTTCATGTGAAGGCATTGCTTGAAACAGTGTTTTGCAGATTTGTATTTGAAGTCTAAAGTTGGTGCTTCAGGTGGTTTGAGGTTGGTGCCTCTACAAATTGAAGTTGGTGCTTCATGAGAGTTGGTGCTCTCAGTGGGTTGGTGCTCAGTGGGTTGGTGCTCACCAAATGTAATCAAGGTTGGTGCCCTTTGAAGATAATAAAAGCAATATTGTGTCATGGTTTTTTACCCGAAAGGGTTTTCCACGTGAAAAATAGTGTTCATTTTGTTCATGGTGGTGTTTTATGTTGTTTTCAATGATCTGATTTCTGATTTATATGGTTTGTGAGGTTTAAAGTTTTCAAATACCGATTCACCCCCTACCCTACCCCGCCCCCTCTCAGTATTTGTTGTGCGATCTTCATGGACTTCGAAGATTGTTGCACACACTTTCCATTTGTCTTCTCTCATATGTTTTTGAGAGGAAATAGTCCACATATAGCTTTATTTACTCTCTAATAACATATAGCTTTATTTACTCTCTAACGAGGAATAAACTTGCATTTCTAAGACTATTAAAACTTGTTGCAATGCTTACTACCTTGAGTCTCATTGATAGCAAAGCACCTAACTATAGGCAGCACCCCAATGACATGGTGGAATGTTAAGCTTGAGGAGCCATGAAAAGTTAATGAGGAGCAAGATGTACAAAGAGGATTGGATGGCATTGGGATCACATTGCAAGATGAGAATATGCTTCATTCCAACAACTTCAATGATGAGAAGTTTCCTAGATATCCAATTGATGATGACGACTCTAATTTTGAGCTTGTTGCTCGAACAAAAACAGCTATTGGATGTGTTTTTTTGGAAATCTCATTGTCATTTTAATGCTCGTCACATGTAGACTCTAGTTGTTACTATCATCATTGATATTCAAATTATTACACTTTGATGTATGCTTCGACAATTGGCATTGTTTGTTTGTTATAACTCATAGTTATCATTGATCAATTGTTGTATTGTGTTTTCAATTCTATTGATTTAATTTTGTACATTTTTTGTGTGTGAGTGTGTGTATCTATCTATGTGTATAGTCATAAAATTGCACCCCTTGCAATTTCACATACATTCTTGCACCCGCTTTGGTATCCACTCCCTTAGCATCTTGTGTAGGCTCATTTTAGCCCCTGCATCAACCTTTTTCCCTTCTCAGGATGCTTAGCACCCCTTTTCAGCAGCTACCTTCGCGCGTCAACTTTGCATCGAACTTTATGCCTTTTCCCTTTCGCGTCGTTTTGTAGTGTGACGTGTCCGAACACTAGCGCGCAGCACTAGCGTCCTGCGACGTTTCAACGTTCAAACGACCATTTTCGTGCATGCTTGCCACTTGTCACCTCCTTTGGTCGATGGTAATGGCTCAAGATGCCCTGAAACGGCTCGGGAAGCTTCTTTTCCCTCCTTAAAAGCAATCTTTTTAATTCATTTGGCCTCTTCCTCCATCTCTAGCTCTCTTCTGCTTCTAGCTTCTCTCTTGCTTTGGCTTTAGCCTTCTACTCTCTGAACCTTGCTTGCATAGCATCATATAGCTCTCACAACTCTCTTTGCACCACTCTTGGCTCTTGCAGCTCTATTGTTCTCTCCATTTGGCTTCCTTAAGCCTTGTTGCTTCATCTCCCTTCTTTCATGCTTGTGAGCATCCTGGGATTCCATATCCCCTACTTATTGCATCTCTACTTCGTGATACGGGTTCTCCTCCTCAAGCGGGGATTGCTTTTATCACCTCTTTTGTAATACGGGTTCTCCTCCTTGAGCGGAGATTGTTTTTATCACTCATACTTTGTGGTGCGGGTTCTACTAATGAAGCGGGTCTTGCTTTCACCACACGCTTTTTCCATTTCGGTTACACTCTCTCTATCTTCTTGGCTGTCTGTGGAGGTGGGAGCACCAAAACGGGGGTTTGACTGAGGCAAACCCCTATATAGCCCCAACACTTTCTCCAAATATTGCGCATGCAGGTTTTGAAGACATTCATTTTACTAGAGGCTTCATCACTTGCGTGGTTGTGAGAATTTCCTTCCTTTCTTCTCCTTATCTTTATCCTTTCTATTTCACTTTATTTTAGTTCTATTACATTCTGCTACTTTATCACATTCTGCCAGTTCTTAGCAATCAGAGTAGAAGTAGTCACTTTGTGTTCTCTATGATAAACTTGCTTTTTGGTCCATACAAAACACCAACGCACCGCGCTGACGTCCGTATAGCGCGCTGACGTCCTCTGGCCGAGCGCTTGTTAGTTTGTCCAGAAAATCTCTGTGACCTACTCTTTCGGATTTTAAAACTCTCGCCGTTGTTCCTTGAGGTAGTTTAGGGCAGTTTGCCCTATGAGGCTCTCTAAATTAAGAGAACTCTTGAGTAGAGAATCCCCCTTCTCTACACTATGTATATATGTATATACATATATGTATACATACATACATATATGTATATATGTATATATGTGTATGTATCAATATGTCTATGTATGTATATATGTATGCATGTATGTATGTATGTGTGTATGTATATATGTATGCAGGTATGTATGCAGGTGTGTATGTATCAATATGTCTATGTATGCAGGTATGTATGTATGTGTGTGTGTGTATGTATGTATGTATGTATCTCTCTCTATATACATGAACAAGGTGTGAAAAAAAAAAGTATTACATTGCAATCCACAAAGACACTTTTATGCGTGTAAAATAATGTTAACTATGAAAGAAAAATGTAACTTTATGTATACATATCTTGATTAGTGGTGCTAATGTCGGAAATAATGGCTAGAGATTTTGCACATTGGACAATATACAATTTATTGGCTTACCAACCACAAATTTTTGGTCGTTCTTCTTGCAAGTTTAAATAATTTGTGTTTATGAAAACAAATATAGAACTATGAAATATAAAAGCATCTACAAATGGTAACTATAACAAATAAGGTTTAAGACTTGCAATGAATTTATATAAAATTGCTAGATGCTTGACACATCAAATTATGTTAAAACTTTAGATTTGGATAACTCTCGGGTTCAACCAACCACTGTAAAATATAATCATTGATGATGAATTTCATTGAAATGCTAATAGGGCAACCATGTAGCTTGCAGGGATAGCTTATCATATGTTATGAATAACATGTTCATATACTTTGTGGTAATTCCTAAAGATCAAAGAGTAAACAAAATAGGTGTTACCTCTTATTCTAAGCATCAGCATTCATCACTTCTAAAGGCTACACGCTCCAAAAACATGCCTAGGTTGTTCAAATATAGAAGGTGGTCTCTTAGACTGATTGTAGTAGGTTGCTTTAGGTGGCTAGAAGCCTGTTATAGGCATGATGCAGGTTGCTAGAGGCATGCAACAAGCTATTATGTGTCATATGTGAGTTGCTACAGGTGTTCAACAAGCTGCTACAAGCAATCAAAGAGGTGTTACAGGTGTCGGAAAACAGTGAACAGCAAGTGTATGTTCAAAGAATGGCTCTAGAAATGTTTTGTGGCAGATCCAGAAGGTGACTATGATGCATTTATAGCCTACTATCTTCATTCATTCTTGCTACAGGCCAGTCCAAGCCATCTATCACAACAGTTGGAAGTCATTTACTTAGTTAACCTTGTTGAAGCAGCATTATGTCTTCATCTGGACATCAACTTGGGTAGTGGCCTATTATGTCATCAGGGTGGACTATTATGTTGGGGTAGCAGCTGATTTGGAGGACATGTTGGTTATTATTTATTCTTCGTGCAGTTATATCTATTTGTCCATGCTGGCAAACCATTGCCCTTTTCCTCCCGTGCAGGTGTTAGAGTGTTTTGAATGTCTTGGCAATTGTATGCATGGCAGTTACCACCATGCCAACTATCCAGCTTCTAAAGGGAAATTGGAACAACAAGAGGAATGCCAAGTGACGGTGACAGAGAAAGATAACAAGCCAAGAGAAATACAACTAACTTACTGATCAGAAGAGGGAGACGACTGGATAGCTCAAGGGAAATTATCTTATCAATTCAAGAAAAAAAGAGACTGGGAGAGTTGCAGAGAACTGTTGTTCAAAAACAAAATAGAGATAAAGGAGACTATATAGCTAGGACAGCTCCCCGTAAGCCATTATTGGAAAATTTATCTCTTGTAACAGCACTGGAATTAGTGATGGGATGTAAATCACATACCCTTCTTAAAGCTTTTCACCCAATTGGATTTTATCTAGAGGAACCTTGGTGTTGTGTGATTTGTGCTCTGTTTTATTATTGTATATTCCTTCTGTTATTTCAAATGTTATTGCTGTTTTAAGATATTTATTGGTAAGGCAGCAATAAAGAGAATAGTAGGAGCAATTTAGTCTTAGATATCCATTGCTAGTATATCACTAGGGTTATCAACCCAGTGGTTTATGGATCACTGCAATAAGTAACCTTACGAGTTTGATCCTATCGAACTTGTAGATTACTATTTATTAGAATTAATTTGACTTTTGTCTATCACAAAATATGCATGCTTCAATCATTTAAGCTAATTAACAAGATAAGACCATTTTTTATATTGCTTCCCAAGAAAATCATTAGGTGCATAGATGAAAAAGGAGCAAAACACACCTTCATTTTCACTTGAAGATGTGCTAAACAATCTCACAAGCTTGGCAATATAAAGACCTTGCAATTTTTCATTTCCTGTCTACAAACACAAATCTCTTAAATCATCAGGTGCAATCATCAACAAACACCCTTTTCATTCCAACAAACCAATACTAAGTTAAGCTATGATAAAACATAATTCACATTCGACTTCAAAGAACATGAACTACTTCAACAAAAATAAAATATAAACATGAACATAAAGCCCTTATATATTCACATTTTCTCAAGAGTTTATTTCTGATCAGGCCCCAAAATGCTCATCATGTAGAATTATGGGTCAGGTAGATAGTTTAGTATTATATTAAAATTTGCAAACAAATTTATGACTTGTTTATTAATTTTATCATAAATGGCTATTCAGCTGTTAAAAGTAAACCACAGTAATAATCGCAGGTTAAAAGTTTCAAGTTCACAAGTTTGTGATTTCAGTGAGTAAAGGAGAGTAATCACACACTCACAATGTAAAAGAAGAAAGGCAGTGTAGAAAAACCTGGCATGGAATTCAAAGGAACCAAAGCAACAAAATGGAGGACATGAGAGAAGGATTCATCTAAACCATTCCAAATCTATAAGCCATGTGTCACATATATGAAGAAATGGTTAGCACGCACAGTTGTAAGATTGAACATACAGAAAAAGGTTTCTTCACAGTGATTTTCAATTTGGCTAAAGGAAAGAGGAAATATGTTGCCAGGGCCCAAGGTTTATGTGGCAAGGGCAAGCATGTATTTACATTCTTGGGATGTGGGCTTTGATACCAAAAAAATCCTGTTGACGGAAGACATTTTCAAACAAATTGGAAAAAGTTTGGGGGAATGCTGTTGGAATAGGTTTGTCATTAATGTCAAGGTTGAGCTGTGTGCTTATGTGCTTCACCTGCTTGACCTGCTTGACCTGCATGACCTGCCTGGGTGGCTGCTTGACCTGCCTAGGTGTCTGCTTGAGCAGTGTGTGTGTCTGCATCAGCTTCTTTGGTGCCTACATGCCAGCAGTTTGAAAAGTCTTTGCCACTTAATCTGAAAAGTTTCTTCTCAGCTTTATATTGGCACGATTCTTCTTTGTGGAGGTGACTATTCAAATTAGAGATTTTGAGTATTTGTCTGCAGCAGATCATTTGTGTCAGCCAAGTGACACGTAGCTGGTCTCTTGTCTGCTTTGATTTTTCAATTGGCAAGTTGTGGCTTAATCTATTTACCTTCAATATTTTTGGAGGTATACAAGCGACGTGTTGAGGAGTTGCTGGTGGTTGCCAAATGTTTACATGAAATATTTACACATTTTAGACTCCAATTTGAGCAACTATTATTTATACATTGCCATGTTCATTTTGAAACGTTTTTTCTGGGCAGCGTCGATTTCTTTATATGAGGTAGCTTGAATATTTTCTTTGGCTCGTATTTTATGAGATGACTTTTTGCAGTAGTCTTGGAGTCAGAAATTAATGTGACTGCTTACGGCACTAATTTGGGGCAGCTAATTCAATGTTTATGATTTCTTTCTGAAGGCACGATTTTTATTATGAGGCCTCTATTTGAATGTCTTGATTTCTTCATGCGTTACTTGTGAGCATCTCTGGAGGAGCAATAGACTTCTGACGTGGTGAACAGAATGTTAAATATTTAGCAGCGTTTATGAAGGTTGTGGTTGAATCTTTTAATCTGAGTGGAGCAGCTCTTAAATCACTCACTACTTATGCTTAGTGCGACGGCTTCTTCTCTGGTTGTGATTTTTATGAGGCATGTTTGAAGGCAATGAAACCTTATTTTAGGCATTGGGTTGATGATAAGATTACTATTTCGGGTTGAGAGTGGAGTTATTCATGAAAATGATAGTGTGGAACGAAAAGTAAAGTGGAGCGGCCTTTACTTGAATTTTCCTAACAAAATACTCATGGTGACTCCTTGCAATTCTGACGGCTACTCCTATTTTAATCCTAACGGATTCTTTTGTTGTTACGATGGCTTGTAATATGTCTAGTGATTCCTTTATGGTGGCGGACTCTCTTTTCTAACCGACATCTTCTGAAATTGTTAAGTGTGCAGACTTTATTTGTGGTCGGCTTGTTAGTTTTATGATCAGATTAGAGCACAGAAAATTAATTCAAAATTCAACACAAGAACACAGCAGATACCCTGGGAAAACCCTCCACTTGAGGGAGAAAAACCCAACAACAATATATCACTTATATATTGAATCACAACAATAATCGTCTCCTTACAAGAGGCCGATATGAAGGCCAAAATATAAGCACCAAAATATGATGCAACACAGAAATACAATGATGCAATGCGCTGATGATAACAACTCAAACTTCTACTATATCGATCTGCCCTTGATAAAGAACTCGCACTTGATGAAGCTCGAACTTATGATGAATATGGATAGAATGAATGAATGGAGTGATCACCAATCAAGTATATATACAAGAGGAGAGGGAAAGTCGTGCCTCTTCAAATCCAAAAGTCAGCCATCTTGAAAAGACATGTTTCCAATAAACACAAAGTCGGCCTCCATAGAAGATCGCGCCTCCAAGACAAATCGTGCCTCTTCAAATTAATTAAATGTTAATCAATATAGATCATGCCTCTTCAATAAATCGATGTCTCTATAAATTAAATAGCCTTAGGCTATTATTTAATTTATCATCATGAAGTAAAGGAGATCGGCTGGAAGTGATGACCGACGCTGCATAAACATCAACACTCCCTCTCAACTAGGGAGAATACTTCCAGCTGCACAAGACATATCACCTCATCGTGATGTCTACCACAATGGCTACTCCCATATGTGGAAAGGAAAGATATCACCTCATCGTGATATCAGATATCACCTCATCGTGATATCAACCATCATGGCTACACCCATGAATGGTATGTACAAGTTTTCATCACTTAACGTGATGTTGTCACCTCATCGTGACTTTCACCATGGCTCTCCCAGAGGGTGAAAACACGAGTACAAGAAAATCATCACGGACTCTCACGTGATGCTGTCATGGAGTCACACACATGACATCCACCATGGCTCTCCCAGAGGGTGGAAACAAGGGCTTTCACCTCAAATCTCAAAAGAGAAATGCATTAAAGAGGAGCACTGATACTAAGACTCCTTCTCAGCTAGGGCTTGATTCTCCACCAGACCAAGCTTGTCTCAAAAGTACACAAACTTTATCCTAGAGAGAGGCTTGGTGAGAATGTCTGCCATATGCTCATCAATGCTGATATACCTCAACTGAATTGCTTTCCTCAATACCATATCTCTAATATAATGGTATTTGATCTCAACATGTTTGGTTTTGTCATGAAACACAAGATTGACAGAAAGCTTCACACAGATCTAGTTATCACAATGAATGATAGTAGGCTCCATTGATTGCCCAAACAATCCTGCAAGAAGCTTCTGAAGCCACACTGCTTCTAGAGCTGCCACACAAGCTGCAATATACTCGGCCTCTATTGTACTC
Source organism: Sequoia sempervirens (assembly GCA_007258455.2). NCBI lineage: Eukaryota > Viridiplantae > Streptophyta > Pinopsida > Cupressales > Cupressaceae > Sequoia > Sequoia sempervirens. Next base: position 22,786 of record VDFB02029855.1, on the reverse strand, counting down.
AATGCTACAGATGACTGCTTCCTGTTGCACCAGGATATCATCGCAAACCCCAAGTGCTCTTCCGATCAGTGACACACCCTGCCCAGTCAGAATCAGTATAACCATGCAACTTCAAATCCACACCTAAAGAATATCTCAGCCCATATTCAACTGTGCCACGCAAGTATCTCAAAATATGTTTCACTGCAACTAGATGTATCTGCCTGGGTTCACACATGAACTGACTGAGTGCACTCACTGCATAGTAGATATCCGGTCTAGTATTGACTAGATACATCAATGATCCAATCAACTGCCTATACAACATAGGATCCACCAAATCTGAACTAGTTGCAGCCTCTTTCAATTTATGCAAGTTGGTCTCCATAGGCGTAGGCGTAGACATGGATTTACAATCCATCATACCAAATCTCTTCAGAATATCAATGGTGTACTTCCCTTTACTTAGAATCATTTCATCTGACTTCTGCCAAACTTCTAAGCCAAGGAGGTAATGCATGACCAAGATCCTTCATTTCAAATTCAGAAGCTAACTCCTTGCATTTGATAATGAGGTGTTCTTCTCTAGTAAGAATCAGATCATCAACATACAAAACCAAAATCAATGCTTCACCATCAATTACCATGAAATACAAGTTAGAATCAGCATCGTTCTTGGAGAAGCCCAAGCTTGACAGGTAACAATCAATCCTTTCGTACCAAGCACAAGGAGCCTACTTAAGACCATACAAGGCCTTCTTCAACTTGCAAACATGAGACTCCTTCCCATGTACCTCAAATCCATCAAGTTGCTCAATGTATACCTCTTCCTCGATTACACCATTCAGAAAGGTTATCTTTACATCCATTTGGTGAATCTTCCATCCTCTAGATGCAGCAATAGCAATGATTGTCCTAACAGAAGTATAACGAGCAACTAGAGCGAATGTTTCTTCATAGTCAACTCCCTCTTTTTGTGAGAACCCTCTAGCCACGAATCTAGCCTTGTACTTCTCAATGCTCCCATCAGCCGCATGCTTGATTTTGAAGAGCCATTTAGAAGATACCACAGATTTGCCTTCGGGTCTAGGAATGATGTCCCAAACATCATTCTTGAGAATGGACTAATACTCTTCTGACATAGCATCTCTCCAAACCTGTTGACTAGAAGCTTCCTCAACACTGGAAGGCTCGGACTCAATAATCTGACTCACCAAAGCTACATAACTAGAAAACTTGTGAGGTCTCTTACTTTCTCTGAAGGTTCCTCTCGGAGCTGCAAACCTTTTTGCCTCCTGCATTGTTTGCCTAGCCCAAAGAGGTCTTTTTCTTCCGATCACAATATCGGTAGGCCCATCAGTAGGTTCCAAGGGCTCAACTGGATCATCATCTTCTTTTGGTTCTGGAGCCTCCCTCTGAATCTCAAGAACATGGTCAACTTCCATATCCTGGAGAGACTCTTCATTATCAATCTACATATGAGTGCCCTTGGATCTTCTAAATGCAACATCCTCCTCAAATGTGACATCTCTACTGATCTCAATCAGCTTCTAACCTGGAATGTAGATTTTGTAGGCTTTTGATGTTTCACTGTAGCCTACAAATATCCCCTTCTTGCCAGAAGGCTCCAACTTTGTTCTCTTGTCCTTCAGTACATGAACATATACTGGACATCCAAAGATCCTCAAATGACTCACTTTTGGCTTCATCCCAGTGAAGGCTTCTTCGGGAGTCATGTTCTCCAAGATTCGGTGAGGACTTCTATTCTGAACATAGACTGTTGTCCTGGATGCTTCAGCCCAAAGGAAGATTTGCAGATCTTGGTCATGAATCATGGCTTTAGCTGCTTCCACAATAGATATGTTCTTCCTTTCAGCAACACCATTCTGTTGAGGATTATAAGGGACACTGAACTCCCTCTTAATCCCAGCTTCAAAGCAAAAACTATGAAAGTTGCTGGAAGTGTACTCTCCTCCATTATCGAATCTCAAAACTTTGATACTCTTTTCGGACAAATTCTCCACCTGAGCTTTGAATTCCTTGAACCTTTCTAATACCTCCTCATATTCTTTAGATTTCAAGAAATAAATCCAAGTCTTTCTAGAGTAGTCATCAACAAAAATAATGTAATACAAGAAACCACTCGAAGAAGCAACAGACATTGGACCACATAAATCAGAATGAATAAGATCTAGAATACATTTGGATCTACTTTCTCTATTATGAAATGGACCTTTCGTATTCTTACCCAAAGCGCAGCCTCTACAAGTACCTTCGTGCTCCTAGTTGAACTTTGGAAGGCCGGTCTGGTGACCATCTTCTCTATGATAGGTAGAGCTCGAAAGTGAAGGTGAGCCAATCTTCGATGCCAAAGTTCACACATACTTGAAGAATCATGCACTAGAGCCTGAAGTGGACGAGTGCATAGCCTGTAGAGGCTCTCATGTCTAACTCCAATCACCCAAGCAGTCTTGAAGTTTGAGTTCTTCGTCCACACAAGAACTTTGCCTTTTGAGAATGCTACTTGGTACCCCTTGTCTTCCAAGGCTGAAATGGAAACAAGGTTTCACTTGATGCCTGGAACAAATAGAACATCACTCAACTATAGGGAAATGCCGGAATCCAAGTGGAGAGTGGAGGTCCCAATTCTTTTCACAGAGTAACTAGCATCATCTCCAATAATGACTTGTTCACTAGAATCTCTCTCCACCAAATTAGTTAAATGCTCCCTAAATCCGGTGATGTAGCGAGAGGCACCACTATCAATCAACCAAGTGTTGGTGTCGGTAGGTACATTGCTTGACAATGCCGAATAGAATAAGTACTCACATGAATCCTTCTGCGGAGAGACTTCATCAACATCTACAATGGTAGCCTGCTGCTTAGGCCTGGTTTAGCAAAGTGACCATACTTGTCACATCTAAAGCATTGGACTTTGGAGAGATCTCTCTTCTTCTTGAATGCGGGAGCACCATCAGCTCCTTTATCTCTATTCCTCTTGAAGTATCCTTTCTTCCCATCTTTCCCTTTCTTCTTCGAGGATTGAGTAGCGAGAACATGAATGTCTTCATTAGTAGAGCTTTGACCAATTCTTCTCGCAGCCAACCTAGACTCCTCCTGAATGCAATCCGCCCTCAACTGATCAAACTTGGGAAGGTTTGATCTTGCACTGATTCCTTGAATGTAAGATTCCCAAGATGAAGGAAAACCATTAAGAGCGAGCATGGTCAAGTCCTTGTCATCAACCACATGACCAATTGTAGAGAGTTGATCTCTCAATTCGGAAATCTTCATGAAGTAAGCAATAACAGATTCTCCTTTCACGATCTTCACATGGTGGAGTTGTTGCTTCAGTGCAAGTGCCCGGCTTGTGTTATTGATTTTGTACATCTCCTCCAAGGTTTTGAACATCTCTCTTGTCGTCTTCAACTTGGAGACAATAGGAACAATATGATCCTTCATAGAATCAACTAACATCTTCGCCTTAATATCTTTCTTCTTCCACTAAACCTTCTCTTCCCCATCCGTAGGCTCGGGGACTTTGCTCTCCACAAACTCAACCAATTCGTTTTCCTCCAAGGTGAGCATAATCCTGAATCTCCAAGATGTGAAATTTGATGCTCCCTCAAGCCTATCCTCAATCTTAAGACCATTCACCATCTTGACGAAGAGATAGAAGTAATCAACGATGAGAAAGAGAATAAAGAGTATCACTGTAATATAAAAATCTGATCAAGATCTTCTTCAAACCCGCTCTAATACCATGTTAGTTTTATGATCAGATTAGAGCACAAAAAATTAATTCAAAATTCAACACAAGAACACAGCAGATACCCTGGGAAAACCCTCCACTTGAGGGAGAAAAACCCAGCAACAATATATCACTTATATATTGAATTATAACAATAATCGTCTCCTTACAAGAGGCCGATATGAAGGCCAAGATATAAGCACCAAAATATGATGCAACACAGAAATACAATGATTCAATTCGCTGATGATAACAACTCAGACTTCTACTATATCAATCTGCCCTTGATAAAGAACTCACACTTGATGAAACTCGAACTTATGATGAATATGGATAGAATGAATGAATGGAGTGATCACCAATCGAGTATATATACAACAGGAGAGGGAAATTCGTGCCTCTTCAAATCCAAAAGTCGGCCATCTTGTAAAGACGTGTTTCCAATAAACACAAAGTCGGCCTCCATATGTCAATCTGCAATTCGCTGATGATAACAACTCAGACTTCTACTATATCAATCTGCCCTTGATAAAGAACTCGCACTTGATGAAACTCGAACTTATGATGAATATGGATAGAATGAATCAATGGAGTGATCACCAATCGAGTATATATACAACAGGAGAGGGAAATTCGTGCCTCTTCAAATCCAAAAGTCGGCCATCTTGTAAAGACGTGTTTCCAATAAACACAAAGTCGGCCTCCATATATCAATCTGCAATTCGCTGATGATAACAACTCAGACTTCTACTATATCAATCTGCCCTTGATAAAAAACTCGCACTTGATGAAACTCGAACTTATGATGAATATGGATAGAATGAATCAATGGAGTGATCACCAATCGAGTATATATACAACAGGAGAGGGAAATTCGTGCCTCTTCAAATCCAAAAGTCGGCCATCTTGTAAAGACGTGTTTCCAATAAACACAAAGTCAGCCTCCATATATCAATCTGCAATTCACTGATGATAACAACTCAAACTTCTACTATATCAATCTGCCCTTGATAAAGAACTCGCACTTGATGAAACTCAAACTTATGATGAATATGGATAGAATGAATGAATGGAGTGATCACCACTCGAGTATATATACAACAAGAGAGGGAAATTCGTGCCTCTTCAAATCCAAAAGTCGGCCATCTTGTAAAGACGTGTTTCCAATAAACACAAAGTCGGCCTCCATAGAAGATCGTGCCTCCAAGACAAATCGTGCCTCTTCACATTAATTAAATGTTAATCAATATAGGTCATGCCTCTTCAATAAATCGATGTCTCTATAAATTAAATAGCCTTATGCTATTATTTAATTTATCATCATGAAGTAAAGGAGATCGGCTGGAAGTGATGACCGACACTGCATAAACATCAACATGGCTAAATTTTTAGTGTATACGTTTCATGAAGGGGCTTTAGATTTCAACATGGACAGCTTATATATTTAATTCATCAAATATGTTTATTTTTGAGCGACGGCTACAATGTTTTGCGTATGAGGCACATTTCTTCTGGAGGCGTCTTTAATCTCTTTCAGACATTTAAATTTCAATGTCTATTTTAGTGAGGTTGGCTTTGTTGATGTTATAACAGCGTCGGGATTCTCTTCCAGCCCTGATTTCCTTGCATTGAAGAATAAATTAAATAATAGCCATAGGCTATTTAATTTATGTTGACATCGATTGATGAGGAGGCGCCTCATCTTGAATATTAATTAATATTTATTTATCTCTTGGAGCCAACTTCTTTGATCCGCCACCTTTGGAGACATATATTTTCTTTGAAAGGCCGACATGATGTATTGAAGAGTTGCGACCTCTCTCCCTCTCTTGTATTTATATGAGATGCTCATTCATTGTATCACATCGATTATCACATTCATAATTCATAGTTTAAGTTTCCAACAAGAGCGAATTTATCCAAGAGCAGATCGAAGCCTTTGAAGGAGGTTGATAAACTTATCAAAAGTGTTGTATTATCTTCAAGAGATATCGCATCATTTTGGTACTATGTTTGGCCTCATTATCGGCCTCATTGTAAAAGAGATCATTGTTTGATATTCAATATATAAGCGATATATTGTTGCTGGGTTTTTCTCCCTCAAGTGGAGGGTTTTCCCAGGGTATATGCTGTGTTTATGTGTTTGAATTTGAATTAAAATCTGAGTTTTATATCTGATCATATAATTAACATGGTATCAGAGCGGGTATAAGAAAGATCGTGATCAGATTTCTTCAAGCAGCACTATCATCCACTCTTATTCTCATTTTTTTGTTGCATCTATCTTATTGTCAAGATGGTGAACGGGCTCAAGATCGAAGATAGACTTGAGGGCGCATCGAACTTCACCTCTTGGAAGTTTAGAGTTATGCTTGCTTTTGAAGAAAATGAGTTAGCTGAGTTCGTGGAGGGCAAAGTTCCCGAACCGTCTGATGAGAATGAGAAGTCTCAATGGAGAAAGAATTGCACTAAGGCAAAGAAGATTTTGGTAGACTCTGTGAAGGACCACCTTGTGCCAATCATCTCCAAGTTGAAGACAACAAGAGAGATGTTCAAGACCTTGGAGGAGATGTATGAGATCAATAACACAAGCAAAGCTCTTGCATTAAAGCAATAGCTTCATTATATCAAGATGGCGAAAGGAGATTTCGTCATCACATTCTTCATGAAGATCATTGAGTTGAGAGATCAGCTCTCTACCATTGGGCATATTGTTGATGACAAGGATTTGGCTATGTTGGCTCTTAATGGTCTTCCTCAATCTTGGGAGCCATTCATCCAAGGTATCAGTGGGAGATCAAAACTTCCTAAGTTTGATCACTTGAGGGCAGATTGCATCCAAGAAGAATCAAAATTGGCTGCAAGAAGCATTGGACAAAGCTCTACAAATGAAGACATTCATGTTCTTGCTGCTCAATCCTCGAAGAAGAAAGGAAAATAAGTAAAGAAAGCCAACTTCAAGAGGAATAGAGATAAAGGATCAGATGGTGCCCCTGCATCCAAGAAGAAGAAGGATCTATCTCACATACAATGCTTCAAATGTGACAAGTTTGATCACTATGCAAAAGATTGTCCTACCAAATCTAAGCAACAAGCCTCAATTGCAAATGTCCGTGAGATTTCTCCTCAGAAGGATTCAAGTGGATTTATTTTATACTCTACCTTATCAAGCAATGTTCCAACAAACAACAATACTTGGTTGATTGATAGTGGTGCCTCTCGCCACATCACTAAATTTAGAGAGCATCTATCTGATTTGGTGGAGAGAGAATCTAGTGTTCAAGTCATTATTGGAGATGATGCATGTTATTCTGTGAAAGGTGTTGGGACCTCTTCTCTTCACTTAGATTCTGGAATCTCTTTACAGTTGAGTGATGTGCTATTTGTTTCGGTTATCAAGCAGAACCTTGTCTCTATCTCAGCCTTGGAGGACAAGGGATATTAAGTTGCACTCTCCGAAGGAAAAGTTCTTGCATGGCCGAAGAACTCAAGTATCAAGACTACTCGAGTGATTGGAGTTCGACATGAGTCTCTATAGACTTTGCACTCGTCCACTTCAGGCTTTGTTGCATGATTCATCAAGTTCATGTGAACTTTGGCATAGAAGACTTGCTCACCTTCACTTTAGAGCACTACCAACCATGGAGAAGATGGTCATGGGCCTTCCTAAACTCAGCCAGGAGCATGAAGGCACTTGCAGAGGTTGCACTTTGGGTAAGAATACTAAAGGTCCATTTCATAGTAGTGAGAGTAGATCTAAATGTATTCTAGACCTTGTTCATTCTGATTTGTGTGGTCCAATGTTTGTTGCTTCTTTGAGTGGTTTCTTGTATTACATAATTTTCATTGATGACTACTGTAGAAAGACTTGGATTTATTTCTTAAAGACTAAAGAATCTAAGGAAGTACTTGAAAGATTCAAGGAATTTAAAGCTCGGGTAGAGAATTTGTCCTGGAAGAGGATCAAAGTTCTGAGATCGGACAACGGAGGAGAATACATCTCTGGAAGCTTCCATAACTTTTGCATTGAAGCAGGGATTAAGAGGGAGTTTTGTGTCCGTTACAATCCTCAACAGAACGGTGTTGCAGAAAGGAAGAACAGATCCATAGTAGAAGCAGCTAAAGCCATGATCCATGATCAAGATCTGCAAACCTTCCTTTGGGCTGAAGCATCTAGGACAGCAGTGTATGTTCAGAATAGAAGCCCTCACCGCATTTTGGAGAACATGACCCCTGAAGAAGCTTTCACAAGTGTAAAACCAGAAGTAAGTCATTTGAGAATCTTTGGTTGTCCTGTATATGTTCATGTGCCTAAAGATAAAAGGACAAAGTTGGAACCATCTAGCAAGAAGGGAATATTTGTGGGCTACAGTGAGTCTTCAAAAGCCTACAGAGTTTACATTTCAGGTCAGAAATTGATAGAGATCAATAGGGATGTTACATTTGAAGAAGATGTTGCATTCAAGAGATCTAAGGGCACTCTCATGGAGGTAGACAATGAAGACCAAGAGTCTCCTCAGGACATGGAAGTTGACCATACTCCTGAGATTCAGAGGGAGGCTACTGAACCTAAAGAAGATGATGATCCAGTTGAGCCTTTGGAACCTACTGATGGATCGAGAGACATTGTGATTGGGTGAAAGAGACCTCTTTGGGCTAGGCAAACAATGCAGGAGGCAGAAAAGTTTGCAGCCTCGAGAGGAACATTCAAAGAAAGCAAAAGGCCTCACAAGTTTTCAAGCTATGTTGCATTGATGAGTCAAATCATTGAGTTTGAGCCTTCAGTGTTGAGGAAGCTACTAGTCAGCAAGTATGGAGAGATGCTATGGCTGAAGAATATCAATCTATCCTCAAGAATGATGTTTGGGACATTGTACCTAGACCTGAAGGAAAATCTGTTGTATCTTCCAAGTGGTTGTTCAAGATCAAGCATGCGGCTGATGGGAGCATCGAGAAGTACAAGGCTAGGTTTGTTGCTAGAGGATTCTCTCAAAAAGAGGGAATAGACTATGAGGAAACATTTTCTCTAGTTGATTGATATACATCCATCAAGACTATCATTGCTATTGCAGCAGCTAAAGGATGGAAGTTACATCAGATGGATGTGAAGACAGAATTCCTAAATGGTGTAATTCAAGAAGTATACATTGAGCAACCTGATGGCTTTGAGGTTCATGGGAAGGAGTCTCATGTTTGCAAATTGAAGAAGGTTTTGTACGGCCTTAAGTAGGCTCCTCGCGCTTGGTATGAGAGAATTGATAGATACCTGATGAGCTTGGGCTTCTCCAAGAACGATGTTGATTCAAACCTGTAATGTCCCCTTCTCAAGCCTGACATTTCTAGTGACCGTTAGCCTTTCTTTGGGAACCCGAAGGCTAGTCGGAAGTTAAAATTAGGGTTTCCTAATTTTGAGGAGGTCATTGCTCAGAGATGGTGGATTCAATGGCGGATTCCTTCTGGGTTTTCAGAGGGCTTCGCAGTGGTATGATCATCTCGGCATTCGAGCACTTTTTGGAATTTACTATTTTTAGTAAATTCTATTTTTGGCAGCTTTCCAGATGAGCTCAGGTTGGTTGACTTTCGGCTTCAGATTGATCAGTTGACTTCATCAGTATCGGCTTCAGGGCACTTTCGGAGAAATAAGTTAAGTCATTTAAATTAAAAAGTCACGTTTTAATTATTATATTTTAACGTTGACCCTTGGCTTAGAGTTAATGACTTAAGGTTGTTTTAAAAAGGTGGTCATTTGAGGGTGGCGCCTCATTAATGAATATTTTAATTATTCTAAAGTCTGAGCAAGCTTGTTGAGCGCATTAATTAAAGTATGATATTTATTAAAAATATCAAATCAAAAGCTTGAAGGCAAAAGTACGCCCATCATTGAGGAGGATGGGTTTTGACCTAAAAACAGATTTTAGGGTTTTGCGAAGTCAACGGAAGGATTATAAAGAGGAGTCTTAGTGCATCATTCTTCATCTTTGGACTATGCTAATGTTATGCTGCCGAAATGGTTGCGGGAATTCTTCGAGGAATGAATGCCTCCTAGTCTGGGCTCGACTTCATGCTTGAAAGATAGCATCTAGTGGAGATTTTAGCATGCTTATGAGTGATTCAATCATTTGTAAGTTTGCCTTTGTTTTTGTGCATTGTAATCATCATTGTAATTAGTTAGATCTGATTTCAGCATATTAGAGGTATTTCTAAAAGTGCAGATTAGCTACAGCAGATCCACGTTTATATTCATAACTCAAAAAATACAAAAGAGTTAGTTCTGGGTATTGCATTGATAGTAGTGTCAAGGAAGGGCGAATATTTGTCTCCAATCTTAGATTTTATTGTTGTGTATTTAATTTTTAAAGTCAAATCGAATTCTTCAGCTGGGGCCGTACTTTCTCATGCATTGGGAATTGTGCATTTAATTATTTGGAGTGTTTAGAGTCTGTTTCTTCATATCATCTTGAGCGCCATTTTGTTGGGAGTCTTGTGGTTTAAGAATCAGGTCATTTGAGCGAGTGGATAGGGAGTTGTGAGCATTTGAAGGTTTTCTTAAGCTGCTGTTTTTATGAGCATAATACAGATTTGTAAAAAGAACAGAAAACAGAATTAATATTTCCGACTCATTGTGGGAAGTTGATGTGGCCTCTTGAATCAAATCAAGGGAATGATTATTGCATTGTAATTGGTGATTATTTCTAGTTCTAATCTCTTGACAAGCATATGCTCTTCATTCTGTAAACTGACAGTAGTACTGGCAGTATTTATTGAGCTTTCCAAAATCTATGTTGTAATGCTTTATTTCCTTCGAAGTTATTGTAATAGTTAAGTCTCCGCCCTATGGTAGCTACTTTCCCATCTTGGGTCAGCAAGCACATTCTGGGTGTCGAGCTCTTTCCTGTTTTCAGCATTTCATTTCAAGCTTTGTTTCCTGTAATCACTCCGTCATATGGTCGCCCCTCACTCCGCATTGGATTGGGTAGCACATACTTGACGTCGAGTTCCTTTCTGTACTTAGCGTAGAGGACCCTCTGACCAATGCTCACCATCATCGGTGCCATTCTGGTTAGAGTTTCAGCATAAGCAATTTCATTTAGATCCTCTGACCAATGCTCGCCATCATCGGCGCCATTCAGGTTAGAGTTGCTTTCCTGCACGTTTTGGTTTATCCATCTAACCTTAACGGGTGCACTGTTTGTAATTGGAAATCTGTTATTTGAAAAACGAAAAAATTTGGCTCGGAATATTTCAGTGGTATCAGAGCCAAGATCCTGCCATCCTGTGCCCATCAGAGTTCACTTGACAGAGAAAGATGACTACAGAGAAGTCTCTACTTGAGTTAATGCATGATGTGTATACGCTATTGAAGGATCCAGAGTTAAGGTGTGGAATCAGAAAGATTTATGCTAAGTCTGAGAAGTCGGATTTGATTGGGGTTTCTAAAGAATGCCAGTTCAAGAGGAAATGTGAACACGAGGCTGACATACTCTACAGAGATTATCAGAGCTTGACAGATGAGATTAAGAACGATGTTTCATTTGACACCTTTTTGACTTGTGAGGGGGATTATCACCCTGGAAAGCGGGCTATGGTCAACTACATCAAGAAAATGATTAAGGAGGAAGCAGAACATGCCATGGTTGTAGGTGCAAGGAAGGTAGAAGAAATGCCTGTTTGTAGGTTGCAGCCCCCAAGTAAGCAGAATGAAGAAAAAAATCAGTCAACTAGTGTTGAAGATGGCACAAGCGAGGTGCTCATTTTGCCTAAAAATGATAGGGCGTTGGATGAAAAAACCTTGACAGATGAGGAGTGTGCGGGAGAGCCCCATAATACTCCCCTTGACTTGCATGTGATAGCAAGTGATGTAGATCAGTTCGGTGAAAAGATGTAATGTCCCCTTCTCGAACCTGACCTTTCCAGTGACCGTTGGCCTTTTTCTGGAAACCCAAAGGCTAGTCGGAAGGTAAAATTAGGGTTTCCTATTTTTAAGGATGTCCTTGCTCAGAGTTAGTGGATTCAATGGCGGATTCTTTCTGGGTTTTCAGAGAGCTTCGCAATGGTATGTTCATCTCGGCTTTCTGAGCATTTCCAGGAATTTACTATTTTTAGTAAATTCTATTTTTGGCAGTAAACAAGTTGGTCTCAGGCAGTTGACTTTCCCCTTCAGTTGACTCAAGTGGCGTATTCAGTTTCGGGCTTCAGAGTACAGTTTTGGAGAGATGAGCTCGTTTCACTTAAAAATAACATTATATTTTAAATGTTATTTTATCACCTTGGCCTAGCCAAATAACTTAATGTTATTTTAAAAGGTGGACTTGAAGGGTGGCGCCATCATTGAGGATATATTAAATTTATATTGAATTTATCAAAGTCAAAACTAAGCCTTAAGGAGGACGCATTTATTTAAGTGAGAAATTTAATTAAATGAAGTCAAAATTAAAGATGCATGGAAAAGGACGCCATCTCTTGTGATTAGGGTTTTGACTATGGAAAAGAAGTTAGGGTTTCAAGGAAGGTCAACAGAAACTTATAAAAGACAGCCTTGGGTTCTCTTTTGGATATCTTTTATCTACAGGAATGTTATGCTGCCGGATTGGCTTTGGGATTGCTTCGAGGAATGAAGGCCTCCTAGCTTGGGCATTGCTTCTCGCTTGAAAGACAGCGACTAGTGGTGATTTAGTCTAGTTTGTGAGTTACATTTAGTTTATGCATTGTTAGATCTGATTTGCATATTAGTGGTTTTCAGCATTTTGCATTATTTGTTACAGCAGATTCATGTTTTTATTCATAAATCAAAAAATATCAAAAATCTTGTTCTGGGTATTGTTTCATTGGTTTTCTCTGTTGGAAGAGACCCTTCATGAATATTTGCAGATTTTAGTACGAAGCTTATGATTTTATAATGCAAATCCGTCATTCCTTGAAGGCCGAACTTTCTAGAGTGCATTGGGATTCGTGTCAGTAATTAATAGCCATTTTTAGATGCCATTTCTTATTACTAAGTTAGGTGCCATCATTTTTAGGGTCTATTGCATCAGATTTGAGATCATTTGGGTGAGAAATGAGAGAGATATGAGCATATGAGTGAATTCCTAGGTTGCTGGTTTTTAATTTAAAAGTGCAGATTTGTGGAAAAACAGAATTTGTATTTTGAACATTGGAAGGTTTATTGTTTTGGCTCTTCTAATCATTCTAAGAAGAGATCTTTTGATGTAATGTTAAGCTCTCAAATTCCTATGCTACCAGCAGGCGAATGAACATCATTTTGTAAGCTGACAGTAGTACTGGCAGCGGTTCTTTAATCTTGCTCAATTCTGATTTGTAATTGCTTATCTGATATTCGGAAGTTGTTTTTGTAATATCTAGCATCTCCATCATATGGTAGCTCCCATTCCATCTCGGTCTGGAAAGCACATTCTTGACGTCGAGTATTTACAGCATCATTGTTTAGTTTCATTCAAGCATTGTTTTTGTAATCACTCCGTCATATGGTCGCCCCTCACTCCGCATTGGATTGGGTAGCACATACTTGACGTTGAGTTCCCTTTCAGCATTTAGAGTAGAAGACCCTCTGACCATATGCTCGCCATCATCGGCGCCATTCTTGGTTAGAGTTGCTTTCAGCATAAGCAGTTTGAATTTAGATCCTCTGACCAATGCTCGCCATCATCGGCGCCATACTGGTTAGAGTTGCTTCAGTACGTTTGGGTTTATCTTCTAACCTTAACGGGTACTTTGATTGTAATGTTGTAATTTGAAATTTGTGAAAAACGAAAAAAATTGGCTCGGAATATTTCAGTGGTATCAGAGCTAAGATCCTGCCATCCTGTGCCCATCAGAGTTCACCTTACAGAGAAAACAGATTCTACATCAGAGGTGAGAGCTGAGTTCAGTATTAGCTTTCAGAAGTTTCAAAGATGTTGCATTTTCTAAGGTCTATGGGTCGTGAGAAGTCAGATTCAACTATGGCATCGGAGGAAGGAAAGGTTAGTGATGTCGTAAGGGACTTCATTGAATATGCCAAACAGTTTAAAAGACAATGTGAAGATGAGGCTGTCAAACTCCGTGAGCAATATCAAACCATGCCAGATGATTATAGGTACAATGTTTCATTTGATTCCCATTTGAAGTGTGTGGCGTCAGTGGAGCCCGAAAAGTTGAAGATGGTGGACCACATTAGGAAAATGATAAAAAGGGAAGCAGAACAAGCTTTGTTCGAAGAATCAAAGAAGGAAGGAGATGAAGTGCCTATTTGTGAATTGCAGCCGACAAATTTGCAAGTTGAAGAGAAAAATCAGTCATCTAGCATTGAAGATGGCACAAACAAGGTGCACATATCACATCAAAAAGAACGTGAGCTTGATGAAGATACCTTGGCATGTGAAGAGTTAAGGGTAGAGCCTCATAATACGCCCCTTGACTTGCATGTGATAGCAAGTGAAGAAGAGCAAATTGAAGGAAATACTATTGGTTTCTTTGAATCAGCTTATGACCGTTACCAAAGTGATGATGTTGGTAATGATTTCGAGGTGTTTGTACCTCCTCTTATTGAAGATTTGGTAAAGAATGATTCTCTTCATGTTGCTGCCTCAACTTTTGAAGAAGTTCCACATGAAGAAATCAGTGACATACTTCCTCATGGTGAAGATAATGACGGTGCAGTTTTCAAAACAGCAAGCAATGAGGATTTTTCACTTCATTATGATGGTGACTTTGGGCTTGAGCAGAAAACTCGGTCTTTGGAGAGAAATGTTTTTGACGATATCAGTTTGAGGGATTTGGGACTTGACTTATTCAAAGAGTCATCACTACAAAGGGAGCATGATAAGTTTTTTCCAGTTGATCATCTTAATCAGCTCACTAGCATTTGGGATCCGGGTGTGATGGCATCAAGTTATGTTAAAGAACCTGTGTGGGATAAGTTTCCCTTTGATCCTGATGAAGAACAAGAACCAGGTTGCACAGTAGACTATGAGGTGGCCCTTTGAAGGAGAAGTTGTCTTTGAAAAAGAAGATTGTTCCACAAAATTCCATAATGATCTCTTTGGAGTGGTTGCAGCCACTAAAGAGGAATTTGTGGTTACAGAAACTTTCCGAACAGCGGACAAACATGATTCCTTGAGCAGGTTGGATACTGGTCTAATGTTTGATCAAGGAGGCCGTGATGAAGAAGAAGAGCTAGAAGTCCATATGGCTCTTGAAGATGGAGAGTTTGAAAGTGTTATTAAACACAAATCAGATTTATCAATACACGAAGCTGGTTGCAAGCAATGGGTTGAAGGATTTGTGGAGTATGATGCTTTTTATGATGATGAGCATTCTCTGCTAGTTGGTGGTGAAGTACAAGAATGTTGGAGTAGCAAAGAGGGCAGCAAAGGCAAGGAACGAAGTTCTGATTTTCAGTTGCAGCCTATCAGCAGTTCACCGTCTTTGCATGTTCATGAGTGGGAAGATCAATGCAAGGTATCTTTTGGAAAAGAAGTACAAACGCTATCCCTATTTGATCGCACACACAATTTGGTTGATGATCTCTATTGGAAGGCTCAGTCTGAAGAGAGACGAAGTGGAGTTAAGGATGAAGTTGCTCTTCCTAACTTGCGACTTATCAGAGGCTCTTTGGAGTCATTGAAATCAGCATACATACACTTGATTGAAGATCAAGATCATGCCGTTGAATCTGCAAAGAAGGCCTTCATTGTTTTTGAAGAAAGGGAGAGTATGGTTGAAGAGCTCACCTTGGAGCTTAAATCAACAGAGGACGAGTTGAAAGAAACTCAATTGACTCTAAGAAAGGTTGAAGACCAGTTTGCAGATTTCAAGCTTTTCAAGGAGCAAGAGGATGCACGAAGAGCTGGAGAAATCAAGCAAGTAATTGATGAGATTGATAGTCTTCGAGAGGAGTTTGATCTTGAAGGTTTCACAAGAAAATCAAAGGTTGCATGTGCAGATTTAGATCAGCAAGATGGATGGAATAACTTTTCAATTTTTGACAATCCTCTCTTTGAAGAAGGTGATGAAGGAGATTATGGCAATCCTCTCTATGTGATGGAAGATGAAACAAAGAATGAGACTGAGTATGGTTTCCAGTGCTTGGATGCTTTGATCTCACTCCATGTGGATGTGCCATGTTTGCTGATTAGTCATGAATGCATAAGTGGGTTTGAGGATGGAGGTTCTACATGGGAGGTGACGAAGCAAGGTAATTTCAACATCTATGACATCAAGGTGTTGATGAGACAAGTCTTGGTAGCTGTTGGTAACTTCATTACAGCAGCAACGAGTGAAGATTTCAGACCTACTACTCAGGGGAAATGGGAAAAAGGTGAACTAGACTTTGGTGGGTGCACTCTTGACAATCCATCCCTTGGGTGGAATGATGTTTGGAATCATATTGATCAGTTTTGGGAGCTGAATTTGAAGCCACTCTATGTTTCATACTCCCTTAATGTGGAAGCTTTCATGGTTAAGCTTCAAGGATTTACTACATGGGACATCAGTTTCGTGAGAAGGCATGTGGTTCTCACTAGCACTTGGGAATGTGTAGAGATTTCTTTGCAGTGTGTTGAAAATCACTTCCCGTTGGGTATCCATGCTTGGGATTCTCAACTTGGGTTGTCAGAGTTTATTACTTATGAAAAAGATTCTTGGAGGGATAAGGAACAAATTTCCAGACTTGTTGATGTTGTTCCCTTCATTTCCAGCTACTTGGTGGTTCCGTTTGTTCATCAACAAATGGATTGGAGAGAAATTTTGAATATGGGTTGGAAAGATCAACGATCGGTAGTTCTTGGAAGTGACTTTCAGCTCAGACAAGGGCAGAATTTGAGACATGAGTTTGCTGGTTGGGGGCAGACCAGCCACCTTACTTATGGAGTTACTTTCAGTCAGGAGAGTTGGTACATCACTCCTGATCAAAGAAGTGGTAGTTTCCTGATGGAGATGGCTTTAGTGGGTTTTTCAGCCACTTTGGAGGTTTGTGATGCAAACTCTGATGGTTTATTTTCATTATTGGTTCATGACCATGAGTTACCCCATGTTTTGAATCTATATTTTGAGACTCTTGGGGTTGGAATTGTGAAAAAATTCTTCAGACTTCTTAGTTGTGCCGTGATAATTCAGTTGAGGCATAGGGAATTCATGTGGGGTCCTGAGTTTGAATTTGTTGAGCTCTTGCAAAGGATTGCCTTCCTCTTTGCAAGAAGATTTGTAGAGGTCACACTTGCAGTCATAGTCCCGTTTGTTACCATGTGGAGGTATGCGGAGGAGTTCGATTTTGATTTGAGTAGACTATCTCTCCTATTGCTTAGAATGGTGATTGACAGTAGTATGGTTGATACTGTTAATTCGGGGGATCGTGGACATGAGATGTTGCATGATTTTGATTTCCTTCCTTTAAGATCTTTCAGTTTGAGAATCATAGATGGTAACACTTTGGAGTTACAAGGGGAGGCAGTGCAGCATTGGCATGATATTTTCATTGATGTGATCAGAGTGGTGCAGCATCGGCATGGTGGGTTTTTCCTGAGACGCATTTGGGAACCAGGGATCATACTTGTTGCGTATGGATTAGTCTTCAAATTACTGGAGTTGTGGTGGTATTGCTTGAGGACAAGCAATTTTGGGAAGGGTGGATTGTAATGTCCCCTTCTCAAACCTGATCTTTCTAGTGACCGTTGGCCTTTTCCTTGGGAACCCGAAGGCTAGTCGGAAGATAAATTAGGGTTTCCTATTTTTGAGGAGGTCATTGTTCAGAGATGATGGATTCAATGGCGGATCTTTTCTGGGTTTTCAGAGAGCTTCGCAGTGGTGTGTTCATCTCGGCATTCAGAGCATTTTCCGGAATTTACTATTTTTAGTAAATTCTATTTTTAGCAGTTCAACAGTCGGGTCCAGCATGGTTGACTTCCTATGTCAGTTTGATCAGTTGGCTTCCTCATTGATGGCTTCGGGGCGCATTTGGAGAGATAAGTTGTAATAATTAATTAAAGTCACGTTTTAATATTATATTATAACGTTGACCCCCTTGGCCTAGTCTAATGACTTCAAGTTGTTTTAAAAAAAGTGGTTTTGAGGGTGGCGCCTTCATAAAGGATTATTTCTTATTTTTCTAAAGTCAAAACCAAGCTCTAAAGTGGACGCCATGATTAAAATATCAAATTTAATTAAAATGGTCAATATTGAATTTGAAAAGAAAAGGACGCCATTCCTTAAAGAGGATTAGGGTTTTGACTTGAAGAAGAGATTAGGGTTTCTTGAAGTCAGCAGGAAATTATATAAGGAAGACTTGGTTCATCATTTGGACATCTTTGGACTATGCTAATGTTATGCTGCCGAAATGGTTGCGGGAATTCTTCGAGGAATGAATGCCTCCTAGTCTGGGCTCGACTTCATGCTTGAAAGATAGCATCTAGTGGAGATTTTAGCATGCTTATGAGTGATTCAATCATTTGTAAGTTTGCCTTTGTTTTTGTGCATTGTAATCATCATTGTAATTAGTTAGATCTGTTTTCAGCATATTTGAGGTATTTCTAAAAGTGCAGATTAGCTACAGCAGATCCACGTTTATATTCATAACTCAAAAAATACAAAAGAGTTAGTTCTGGGTATTGCATTGATAGTAGTGTCAAGGAAGGGCGAATATTTGTCTCCAATCTTAGATTTTATTATTGTGTATTTAATTTTTAAAGTCAAATCGAATTCTTCAGCTGGGGCCGTACTTTCTCATGCATTGGGAATTGTGCATTTAATTATTTGGAATGTTTAGAGTCTGTTTCTTCATATCATCTTGAGCGCCATTTTGTTGGGAGTCTTGTGGTTTAAGAATCAGGTCATTTGAGCGAGTGGATAGGGAGTTGTGAGCGTTTGAAGGTTTTCTTAAGCTACTGTTTTTATGAGCTTAATACAGATTTGTAAAAAGAACAGAAAACAGAATTAATATTTCCGACTCATTGTGGGAAGTTGATGTGGCCTCTTGAATCAAATCAAGGGAATGATTATTGCATTGTAATTGGTGATTATTTCTAGTTCTAATCTCTTGACAAGCATATGCTCTTCATTCTGTAAACTGACAATAGTACTGGCAGTATTTATTGAGCTTTCCAAAATCTATGTTGTAACAGTTTTATTTCCTTCGGGTTAGAATAGTGGTCTCCGCCCTATGGTAGCTACTTTCCCATCTTGGGTCAGCAAGCACATTCTGGGTGTCGAGCTCTTTCCTGTTTTCAGCATTTCATTTCAAGCTTTGTTTCCTATAATCACTCCGTCATATGGTCGCCCCTCACTCCGCATTGGATTGGGTAGCACATACTTGACGTCGAGTTCCTTTCTGTACTTAGCGTAGAGGACCCTCTGACCAATGCTCACCATCATCGGTGCCATTCTGGTTAGAGTTTCAGCATAAGCCATTTCATTTAGATCCTCTGACCAATGCTCGCCATCATCGGCGCCATTCAGGTTAGAGTTGCTTTCCTGCACGTTTTGATTTATCCATCTAACCTTAACGGGTGCACTGTTTGTAATTGGAAATCTGTTATTTCGAAAACAAAAATTTGGCCCGTAATATTTCAAAGTGTATCGAGCCAAGATCCTCGGCCATCCCGGTATTGCCCATCGAGTTCACTTTACTGCAGCCAGATTCTGGCATCGTAGGTCGAGCTGCCCGTGATAGTTTCGTGAAGTTTCAAAGATGTTGCATTTTCTAAGGTCCAGGGATCGTGAGAAGTCAGCTTCAACTATGGTATCTGAGGAAGGAAAGGTTAGTGATCTCGTAAGGGATTTCATTGAATATGCCAAACAGTATAGAAGACAACGTGAACATGAGGTCACAAACTCCTCGCGGAGCAATATCAAACCATGCCGTGATGATTATAGGTACAATGTTTCATTCGGGATTCCCATTTGAGGTGTGTGGCGTCACTGGAGCCCGAAAAGTTGAAGATGGTGGACCACATTAGGAAAAGGATAAAAAGGGAAGCAGAACAAGCTTTGTTCGAAGAATCAAAGAAGGAAGGAGATGAAGTGCCTATTTGTGGATTGCAGTCGACAAATATGCAAGTTGAAGAGAAAAATCAGTCATCTAGCATTGAAGATGGCACAAACAAGGTGCACATATCACATCAAAATGATCGTGAGCTCGAAGGAGAAAACGTGACAGTTGAAGAGTGTGTGGAAGAGCTTCATAATACGCCCCTTGACTTGCATGTGATAGCAAGTGAAGAAGAGCAAGTTGAAGGAAATACTATTGGTGTCTTTGAATCAGCTTATGACCGTTACCAAAGTGATGAAGTTGGTAATGATTTCGATGTGTTTGTACCCCCTCTTATTGAAGATTTGATGAGGAAGGATTTTCCTCGTGTTGCTGTCTTAACTTCCCAAGAAGTCTCACATGAAAAAACCAGCAACATACTCTCTCATGAGGGTTCCATAGAAGATAATGAAGATGAAGTTTTTCAAACAACAAACATTGAAGAGTCTTCACTTCATTTCGGGGGTGACATTGTTGGTCTTGGGATTGATCAGCAAACTGAGCCATTGGAGAAAAACTTTTTTGATGATTTCAGCTTAAGTGAATTAGGACTTGACTTATTCAAAGAGTCATCACTACAAGGGGAGCATGATAAGTTTTTTCCAGTTGATCATCTTAATCAGCTCACTAGCATTTGGGATCCGGGTGTGATGGCATCAAGTTATGTTAAAGAACCCGTGTGGGATAAGTTTCCCTTTGATCCTGATGAAGAACAAGAACCAGGTTGCACAGTAGACTATGAGGTGGCCCTTGGAGGAGAAGTTGTCTTTGAAGAAGAAGATTGTTCCACAAAATTCCATAATGATCTCTTTGTAGTGGTTGCAGCCACTAAAGAGGAATTTGTGGTTACAGAAACTTTCCGAACAGCGGACAAACATGATTCCTTGAGCAGGTTGGATACTGGTCTAATGTTTGATCAAGGAGGCCGTGATGAAGAAGAAGAGCTAGAAGTCCATATGGCTCTTGAAGATGGAGAGTTTGAAAGTGTTATTAAACACAAATCAGATTTATCAATACACGAAGCTGGTTGCAAGCAATGGGTTCAAGAATTTGTGGAGTATGATGCTTTTTATGATGATGAGCATTCTCTGCTAGTTGGTGGTGAAGTACAAGAATGTTGGAGTAGCAAAGAGGGCAGCAAAGGCAAGGAACGAAGTTCTGATTTTCAGTTGCAGCCTATCAGCAGTTCACCGTCTTTGCATGTTCATGAGTGGGAAGATCAATGCAAGGTATCTTTTGGAAGAGAAGTACAAACGCTATCCCTATTTGATCGCACACACAATTTGGTTGATGATCTCTATTGGAAGGCTCAGTCTGAAGAGAGACGAAGTGGAGTTAAGGATGAAGTTGCTCTCCCTAACTTGCGACTTATCAGAGGCTCTTTGGAGTCATTGAAATCAGCATACATACACTTGATTGAAGATCAAGATCATGCCGTTGAATCTGCAAAGAAGGCCTTCATTGTTTTCGAAGAAAGGGAGAGTATGGTTGATGAGCTCACTTTGGAGCTTAAATCAACAAAGGACAAGTTTAAAGAAACTCAGTTGGCTCTAAGAAAGGTTGAAGACCAGTTTGCAGATTTCAAACTTTTCAAGGAGCAAGAGGATGCACGAAGAGCTGGAGAAATCAAGCAAGTAATTGATGAGATTGATAGTCTTCGAGAGGAGGTTGATCTTGAAGGTTTCACAAGAAAATCAAAGGTTGCATGTGCAGATTTGGAGCAGCAAGATGAAAGGAATGACTTTCAAGTTTATGACAATCCTCTTTTTCAAGAAGGTGATGAGAAAAGTTATGATAATCCTCTCTATGAAGTAGAGGATGAAATGGAGAATGAAACTGATTCTGGTTTCCAGTGCTTGGATGCTTCGATATCACTCCATGAGAATGTGCCTCGTATGTTGAGTAGTAATGGATGCATAAGTGGCTTTGAGGATGAAGGTTCTACATGGGAGGTGACGAAGCAAGGTAATTTCAACATCTATGACATCAAGGTGTTGATGAGACAAGTCTTGGTAGCTGTTGGTAACTTCATTACAGCAGCAACGAGTGAAGATTTCAGACCTACTACTCAGGAGGAATGGGAAAAAGGTGAACTAGACTTTGGTAGTTGCAGTCTTGACAATCCATCCCTTGGGTGGAATGATGTTTGGAATCATATTGATCAGTTTTGGGAGCGGAAATTGAAGCCATTCTATGTTTCATACTCCTTTAAGGTGGAAGCTTTCATGGTTAAGCTTCACGGATTTACTAGAAGGGGCATCAGTTTCGTGAGAGGGCACTTGGTTTTCACTAGCACTTGGGAATGTGTAGAGATTTCTTTGCAGTGTGTTGAAAATCACTTTCAGTTGGGTATCCATGCTTGGGATTCTCAACTTGGGTTGTCAGAGTTTATTACTTATGAAAAAGATTCTTGGAGGGATAAGGAACAAATTTCCAGACTTGTTGATGTTGTTCCCCTCATTTCCAGCTACTTGATGGTTCCGTTTGTTCATCAACAAATGGATTGGAGAGAAATTTTGAATATGGGTTGGAAAGATCAACGATCGGTAGTTCTTGGAAGTGACTTTCAGCTCAGACAAGGGCAGATTTTGAGACACGAGTTTGCTGGTTGTAGGCAGACCAGCCACCTTACTTATGGAGTTACTTTCATTCAGGAGAGTTGGTACCTCACTCCTGATCAAAGAAGAGGTAGTTCTCCATGGAGATGGCTTCTGAAGGGCCAGCCACTTTTGAGGTTTCCAGTGATGCAAACTCCGATGGTTTTATTTTCATTATTGGTTCATGACAATGAGTTACTCCATGTTTTGAATCTATATTTTGAGACTCTTGGGGTTGGAATTGTCAAAAACTTCTTCAGACTTCATAGTTGTGCCGTGATAATTCAGTTGAGGCATAGGGAATTCATGTGGGGTCCTTGAGTTTGAATTTGTTGAGCTCTTGCAAAGGCTTGCCTTCCTCTTTGCAAGAAGATTTGCAGATGTCACATTTGCAATCTTGGTTCCGTTTGTTACCATGTGGAGGTATGCGGAGGAGTTCGA